>VVHJ01039145.1:0-11669 GCA_015107715.1 Tylochromis polylepis | reverse complement strand
GGTATTCCTGCCAATTCCTTTCTGTGCCCCACTCATGTATTGAGCCATATGCCTATTCATCTTAGCTGCTATGATGCCTGACAGGAGCTTCCATGTGGTACTGAGGCAGGTTATTGGCCGGTAGTTGGATGGGACCGGTCCCTTCTGGGGGTCCTTGCGGATCCGGCCTTCGGTTAGCCATTCCGGGTGTCGCTCATCAACTAGCAGCTGGTTCATATGTGCTGCCA
Organism: Tylochromis polylepis; assembly: GCA_015107715.1. Taxonomy (NCBI): domain Eukaryota; kingdom Metazoa; phylum Chordata; class Actinopteri; order Cichliformes; family Cichlidae; genus Tylochromis; species Tylochromis polylepis. Next base: position 11,442 of record VVHJ01039145.1, on the reverse strand, counting down.
CATGCTCGTGGAGTGCAGTCAGCTTCTTCAGCCAGCAGAGCCATGTCAGGGCCTGGTGCTGTCCAATTCTTCATACTGGAGACCCTTTCTTGGATGTCTGCCACTGTGATGGTTACTGGATATGCTTATATGCTCTTCCAGTATTGCTCCATGTGAGCCTTGGTGGTGCTGTTCTCATTTTGTTCCCCTGCCACTGAGAGTACACCTTGGCTGGTTCTGTGAAGAACAGCTGGTTTATTCTCCTGCCTTCCATCTCTCTGGTGTACCTCTTCAAGCAGCTGGCCAAGGCTGTGAGTCTTTGCTTGGCAGTTTCCAAAGCCTCAGGTATGGACAGCTTGCTGTACTTCTCAGGCACCTTCTTCGTCGCACCTTTCTGCAGCTCCGATAGTTGTTTAACCTCCCTCCGTGCTACCTTGAACTTAGCCTCTAGTCTCCTTCTCCATGGAGGGCACTGCTTCTTGTGGCTGTTCAGCTTGTAGCCAAGCATTTCACTGATCACTGCTGCCGTAGTGTAGATCAGCTGGTTAATCTCGGTAATGGTGGAGGTAGGTATCATCCATAGTGCTGCATTCACATCATCTAGTAGATCTTCTGAAGGTACTTCACGTAGTCTTGGTGAAACCTGGAGGGTCCAGGTTTCAAGCTTCGTCATCATCCTATCTTTTAGGTCAGTTCCTCTCGCAACAATCCGTCTTTCCGTCTTCCATCGCACTTGGGTCTCGGGTGGGGGTGATGATGTCTCCCCCCTGACCTGTCGTCCTGGCTCCCACATATATAAAATTCCCCTCTCGCCCCTGTGGGCGGTCTGTCCTTCAAGCTCGGGTCCTCTACCAGAGGCCTGGGAGCTTGAGGGTCCTGCGCAGTATCTTAGCTGTTCCTAGGACTGCGCTCTTCTGGACAGAGATCTCCGATGTTGTTCCTGGGATCTGCTGGAGCCACTCGCCTAGTTTGGGAAAATATGTCTATGCAAAAGTCTTGTGTCGCCCCTCATGTCTTCATATTTTACCTCGAAGGATTCAGACTGTCTTGCTATATTTTAGTGGTCTTAAACAATAGTACTCCAGGGTTTCTGAAGGTCTTTCAGAGCACACACACACACACAGAGCACTGAGGATGAGTCTTCTTTATCTTGATTACTCTCTACTATTTTTCTGGGTCTTCAAAAGCAGAGAGGCCGTTTGGGTTTGAGCAGAGGAACACTTAAGGTGAAAATAGCTTTGCTTCTTACTCTGCATTCATTGTCCAGCAAAGAGTCATACATGAGGATTAGATCCACTGCAAAAAATATAATATCCACCATTTTTTCTGTCATTTTCTTTTCCTTATTTTATTTTATGATCATAGTCCTGATCAGTTTCAGGCACCGACAGAGTAATGGCAGCTTTTGGACGTCAGTTTGAATCACAAGCCCCATTTCCTGTTGTGATGAAACCGTCGTTCACACTGCTGTGAATCTGTACTTCACTTTGGAGGAAAACCTGTTGCAGTCTGAAAGATTTGCTTTTCATATTCATAATATCCACACCAGCTTTGAACATTGCATTACTGCTCCCAAACAAACTGGCATCAGATCTGGCAGATGTTCCATCATCATAAACTCAAACTTTATTCAAACACATAAAACTACACTCGAAAGTTCATATTTCTCTTGTGACTTTCACTGAGTGTGATCACAGATATCTCTTTTATACCCTTCCAAAAGTAAGAGTAGCTAAAGGGATTCTTCATGTATGACAGGGGGTCTGTACAAGGTGTTATCTCTGAAAATTTATCAGATATTCTGTGAAAGTGTTTCTGAGGTTAGCAACGATCAGTTGTAAGGCAGGTAAGGCAGTGCATGTACATAAAAATGATTTTTGTTTCTTTATTATTATTTTTTCAAACCCTCTTTGTGCTTCTGATGCTGAGACATACACAAACGAAGCTCCACCCTGAAGTGTTGCTTATTCTGGTGGGCCTAACAGAGAACGTCTCCACAGACAGCTGTGATGTGAAAAATTCCAGGAACGAGCTTCAAAAAGTCAAAAACCTGATTTATATTTGGCTGATCTCCCATTCAAGGTCATCTTCTTGTGAACCTCTGTATTGCTTTTAGAGAGGCTGCAATTTTTAGGTCACATTGTAATCATTAGTATTGGTCACGGCCCTTTGTGCTGGTGCCTCTATGGTGTGTGCTGGATCTTCTCCAGGGCTTCAAAAGAGGGATGCTTCAACATATTTTCAGGAAGTCGACAAAATCACAGGAAGGTAAATCTGGCATGCAAAGATTGAGTTGGCGTGGCCATAAACTCTGCGTTTTCATGCCAGCACATGATGTCACTCTGGCACGCACCAAAGTTCAAGTCATTTCTGCTGAATGTTCTCCCTCAGATGCTTCAGGATGTTACAATAGAAATCTACTTTGACAGTCTCACCCTGGGAGACCAATTTACGGTGCACAACCATGTAAATGTCAAAAAAAATGATGAGCATGCTCCTGGTCTCGCTGCTTACTTGACGTGCTGCCTTCAGGCTTGGAAACTGTGAACTCTTCAACAAAAAAACTGCTGCTTAGTCATAGCTGGAGACCCAGCTCTCATCAGCAGCAACAATCCTCCACTCAAAATTCAGGTCAGTTTGAAACAGAAGTTGATGTTTGCTCCCTGCACAAAGTTTGCAGGCAATGGTGGGATTGCTGAGCACACAGTTTAGGTGCCAGAACCAGGGTTAAAGAGAAGACTCTAGGGATAGCAGCAGCACTGGATGCTTTCTAGATGTTCCCGAGAAGATGACACTGAACACAAGATCGGCCAAATCTCAACCGGGCAAGGTTTTTGACTTATATGAACATTTGCTGGAACTTTACACTTTGCCTAGCATCAAGAATATCAATTTAAAAATACAATCTTAAGCATGTGTTTTAGCCTTAGTTATGGGATATCTTAACTCATATTGCACATTTTATTTGGCTTAACCATGTGGTCAAACTCTCCTTTTCACTGTAGTCACACAGTTCCCTGTTACTTTCTGATATTTGACTGCTTTAGTGTAACAGAGAGAATTGTGGCCCATTTCTGAATGAATTTTACTGCATGTTTATGTGGGAGCGCAATATGTAAGCAGATATATAATGCTGCTTACTCAGACCCATGAGCATAGAGCACAGAGCTCGTGTAATTTCAGGCAAACAATTTATAGATCTTTGCTGAAGCCATTGCAGCTACTGACAAAATCTCCACAGTTACATAATTACAGCTGGTGTGCAGGGCCAACGCATAGCTCTGGAGATTTAAAACCTCAAGGTCTAATTCTCATAAACAGGGCGTTGAGTTTGTCTTGGGAACACTGTCGTAAAAAAACGTGTTCAGAAAGTAACCTTGCTTTAAAATGAGGCACCTGAGGTGGCTGATTAGTCAGCCAGCAGCCAGGAGAGCTCCAGAATCAGCACCACGGACAGCGCCGTGCCGTGAACATGCAGCAAGTAGAAAGACGACACGCACCCATCGAATGCTTTCCATTATCATTTGCAGTGTTTCTGTTTAAATGATGGATTTTGATGGTAATTGTTATTTTTGTGCTTGTGCTTAACATCAGCAGCACCAGGAAGCAACCTCCTGCAAATGCTCACCACTGCTCGGTGATTTTCTCCAGAGATCAGTGGTTACCGACTGGTCTGTGGTGTCATGTGGGCCTGAGCTTCCACTCTGAGTCCACTACAGGTGCAACATTGCTCGAATGAACATGACAGGAGGATATATATATATATATATATATATAGAAAGAGAGAGAGAGAGACAATCTGAGCAGGTGCCTTCATTTTCATCTGACTTCTGTCATTCCGTTATTAATTGTTTTTGTTTGTTTGTAGTTTTTCTTTCAACAACTGCAGGCATTTGGCAAAAAAATAAAGTCCATCCACAGAAAAGTTTGTTACCTTCTCCACATCCTAACTGAGTCCGACTAGCTCCACTGCAGCCTCCCATAATATCTTACTACAGTACTGAAATAGTGATCACTGCATGTGAGCAGAGCTGACAGTGCTGTGGAGGCTCTCGGGGACCAGCAGACTGTCGACCCTCTGATGGCTGTGACCCCCCTCCCCCTTTTTTTTTGGTCTTGGTGAGTTTTGCTGTATAACGCTGTGTCCTTCAGCAGGAAGCAGCAGCTCTGTTCTGTTTGTCTGTCGCCCACACTCGCCTCGCTCACTCTGTTCAGCAGGTTTCCTGCTCGCTAATCAGGTAGAGAAGGTTCCTGCCGGGAAAATAAGAGCTTACTCTGCCCCGGGAAAACAATTCAGCCATCATACCGCCATTATAGGGGATGGCCACAGTCCTAATTTATGTCCCAGTGTGCCGCTTGCTGTTTTTTTTTCCTTTTTTTTTCATACAGGAGGAGAATTTCCGAGCAGTGCAAGCTCTTAATAGTCTCTCGTGCCTCTGACACAACAAACAAATGAGGACAGCAAATCTTTGCTGCCAAGTAGATTTACTTTTATCTGCGGTATCACCTCACTCCCCAACCACTCATAAGATTAGAGGGAGCAAGCTGCAATATTGGATTTGTTTTGTGGGCTCTGACGATGCCGTCCCGCTTCCTTTCACTCACAATAAATCTGGAAGGTTTTTTTTGCCTTCTCGCTCTACAAAAAGCTTTAATCCTCTCCATCCTCCTCTCTCGCCTCCTCGCTGACAGGGTTAAAGTAATAAACTGAAAGTAAAGGATAGTGTTAAGGTCTTTCCACTTGGATTTCTAAGCAAACAGGTGAGTGGATAAAACAAATTCCCTGCCATGCTTTTGGTAAAATGGGGGTTGAGGTAAGGCCTGGTCCTGGTTAAGGCTGACACGGCAATCATTAAAGCATGGAGCTGCTTATTCACACTTCCAGCAGCAACATTTTCATTCATTTGGAGTCGTGTTTGTGTTCACCTGGTGAATATAAATCCAATATTCCCTCTCGTTCATTAGGCCTGCTTTTGGTTTCCACCCCCTGAGGGAAATACTTTGGTCTTTGGCAGTTAAATGCTCCAGGAGTTTCTAGCTATATTGGTTGGGTGCTGAGCAGGTAGTGTACAGGTAGTGTGGATTTTTGGATGTTCCCACACAAACAAACAGTTTCCTGCTGCTAACAATGAAGGTAAAAGAACAGCCAAAGTAATTCTGTGGACTGCAAAAGCTAAACAACAATCTCAACTCAATAAAGCGACCTTTCAAATTCCTGGACTATCTTCATAACATGATAGTGCATATTATGTACATAAAAATAGTGATTATGCTCCAGAAAATCTGCCTTATTAACAATAACTACATTCAATATTTTAATATCAGCAACTGATGGAATGAATGCACTGTTAGAAAAAGTGCTGCTCATGCTGACACCTGTTGGCCGAGTGTTGGAGCCCTTCCATCATAATTAATCGTGCACATTTGGTTATCAGCACCTGGCTGCTACTACCCTCGTAATTCCTTTGGAAGATTTTCACACACTGCATTTTCACTTCATTTTTAAAACATGAATAATGACACAGTGTAATATGTCATATTTAGTTTGTCTGAAGCTGTATTTGCCTAATTTTAAAGTAAGAGCTGTATTTTTATCATGTTTCGAAACATAAAACATTACTACGATGGGATTTGACTGCTGTTCAATGTCAAATATGGTCAAGCAGTTAATTATGGTACTGAACAAAGGCAAAACAAGCCAGTCACCATTCATAATGTTTGTTTGACATTCATAAAGCTTATCAAATAACTGATAATGCGCACTGTGGCTTCATGCTTCTGTCACTGCTACCATCACATGCACACACACTGTTTTGGGATGAAACAAAAAGGGGCATGGGTGTGTATGTCCCCTGCCTGGAAATGAAGCCATTTCGAAGGTCTGTAATCTTTTTATGTTTCAGTCATCCTGATTTTGTCCGTTGGATCGATCCAAAGCTGCTTTTCCTGAGGCCTTATCATGGAAGCCAGAGGGGGAGACCCAATCTAATTCTGTGCTCCAGCAATATTCCACAAAGCAATATAACCAGACTGCGATCATATCACATCCAAAGGGGAAGAGCAATATTTTTCCATCATTCTTCTCTTCTTTTTCTCTTCCAAGCTTTCACCACTGCTGGCCCTTTTTGTCTCTCCCAAGGCTTCCCTCTCTTATTGGATAGAATAAAAGGACTTCAGTCAAGTGCTTACGCTCAGTTTCACCACGAGGCCGGTGGCTTATCTAAAAGCGTCCTGTGGGGGAAATAGTTCCTCCACACCATCTGTCATATAATTTGATTAATTAGCCGTTGGTACTACTGGTGCCCCCCGCAGTGGGACTGAGGGTCGGCACTCATCCATCCCTCCATCCCTCCGTCTGTCACACACAATATCTTGGATGCTGCTGATCAGATTCTGATGAAACTTCATAAAAGGATATTTGTCACTGCCCCGGGTCCCGGGCGGGGTGCGCGGATATTAAATATTTTAACCTATAATTATTTTTATTATCATTATCTTATTAAAAATGTATCTCTTTATGGCATATGGACCTCCAACAAGTTTTTCAATTTATTGGATAATTTACTGGCCACTAAAAACTTTTGGAAGGGGACACCTGGTTTTTAAACATCAACTTTCTGGTTGAGCTCACACTAGATAACCTGAAGGAGTGTCAAGAAGACATTTTCATTTACTGCTGTAAAGAAAATAAATGAAAATAATAACTAAAATGGTGGTTTATGCTTTGGGCCAGTCCAGTGTGGTCTTATGTTTCTTACGGTGTGATTAAACAGTTAAAGTCCATCCAAAACTAACATCATGTGGGCAAAATTTTGGTGTGGTGATTAGCACTGTTGCCTCACAGCAAGCAGGCCCCGAGTCCGATTCCTGCACCTGGCTGGGGCCTTTCTGTGTGTTTGCGCGGGTTCTCTCTGGGTACTCCGGCTTCCTCCCACAGTCCAAAGACATGCAGTTAGTGGGGTTAGGATAACTGGTAATTCTAAATTGAATGTGGTGCGAATGTGAGTGCGAACGGTTGTCTATCTCTACGTGTTAGCCCTGCGACAGACTGGCAACCTGTCCAGGGTGTACCCTGCCTCTCGCCCTATGGTAGCTGGAACAGGCTCCAGCCCCCCCGCGACCCTGACAAGGATAAGCGGAAGAGAATGGATGGATGGAAATTAGTTTAATCGCCTGAATCGCTGTTTTCCTTGTTTTGTTTTGATCTCTCCACTTTTTGTTATTACCACTGTTTTAAATGCTGCCATTTTTTTCAGCGTCGTGATGGACGGCACATTATCGGGTTAAAATAACAGACGCATGTATTTTACAGCTGGAGGGACCGTGGGGCCATAATCCACTCTGCTCTCCATCGTGAGGCTCATGCTTGGTCCTTGATGTTTGTTACAGAGTCTCAGATATTTTCTTGTGAAAGTGAGCTTTTAAAAAATAATTTTCTAACATATTCCATAATGTAAAGGTTCTGGCTTACTGTGTGACTTTCTTTACACAACTGCTACATACCCATGTTGCCCTATTTACTCTTTATCCTTTGAAAGCCTACTAGAAGAAACCCTTGAAGCTCTTTTCTGAGCTGAGTGGTTTCTGTCATGTGTCAGGCCTGCTTATAGAACAAAATGAAAGAGTGTTTCACAAGTTAGAGAGGGTGACCTCTAGCTATGCAGCTACCCTTGGAAAAACCCAGAAACTCTTCAAATGGTCCAACCTTCAAATTAGCAGACAATTATGCTCGACAACCTGAGCTGCAGCTGCTCACGAAAGAAAAAAAAAAATCACGACTGTTGTGATGTATGTGACTAGAATGTGAGGCTTTTTTGAGCTAGGTAACACAAACATGTTTTCATAGTGCACTTCTCTATGTGGGTACAGTAACACGCCTGGAGAAATAGTTGCGTGGAAATATAAGTTACTGAGAAACTTAGAAGCAGCTTAAAAAAAGGAAATAAAAGTTAGTGGAAGAATCCAACAAAAGCAGAACTTTCCAGATTTAAAGCACAGATGCTCAACAAGAGAATCAGATGCAGCATTAGGGAGTCGCTGAATTGTTTATGGAGGATGATGTGTGCCATGTTTTCATTTGTGTTTGTGTATTTGTATTCGGAGCCGTACAGTTGGCACAGAATATGTTGGATCGGTCTATCCCTGCAGGAGAAAACACGCACTCTCAGATCCGGGTACACTCTCGTGACATCAGAGCTTCACCTGCTCAGAAACAACAGGTTGATCACTCGGGTGCACCTGCAGGAGAGCGCCGTCCTCGCTTTGTGTCCAGAACATAATTTCAGCTGATTGCAACATTCTTTTCTTATTAATGTGTCTTTTATTTTGGCGGATGAACACTCATCCCACCTCCTTTCCCATAGGAGAGGGTTGGCGCTCTCAATGCCAGTGGCTGTGAAAAACAGCACATTTTTCATTAACAGGATTACCGTCCAACAATAAAAATACAGACAAGTGTGTGTGTGTGTGTTTGTTGCCCAGGCTGCCAGTGAATTTAATCACTAACCAATCCCTTTTTTTCCCTTTTCCATCGCCAAGACGTGAAAGCCAATCAGCCTACTCCAATATGTGCAACAGCTCCGTGCCAGAACTGATTGAGACTCTCAACAAGCGAAGGCTCAGAGGAGGAATGTTCTGGCAGCCTGTAGGGCGAGGGTGTTCGTTTTGTTTCCTCCTTTAACTAATTCAGCATCTTTTCCTCCAAAAGCACTTGAAACAATGGACCACAATGAAATGACTCACCTTCTGAGCTAAATATTCATGCCCACAGTTTTCACCTGTTAAATAAAATGGCACTGAAATTACTTTATTATGTTTTCCTGTAAAACAATGAATTGTGTCTCTGTTTCTTCTTGGCAGCGAAGTCTCTGTCAGAGTTTTCCTACCAAGTTCAATAAAAAAGCCTTAAAGCTCTGATATTTGATTTTAAACATCACTCTGTGAAAACAATCTCTCCTTTAAAAAAAATAAATAAATACTGCAGGCTTTTGTTTTTTAGCAAAATCCAGAGGTGCTGTTTGTTGCCCTTTAAAGGCGTGTCTACACTGAAGGTGTAGCATTAGCAGTGGATTAGGTGTGCAGCAGCAGCAGCAGCAGCAGCTCCGGTCTCTCTGCACAGGAAGCGTTCAGGTGTAATACTGAGCTGTAGAAGATCTGCAATCTGAAAGACCAACGCACAAGACTTCAGGTGCTCTGGGTCACATTTACAGGTGTCCAGTGTGGAAGCTGGATTTAAAATAGAATAGGGCATCTTTTTCTTCAGATGTGTCAGACAAATGACTGAAAAACAACCGAAATAAGTTTTTTTGTAGACTGCAGCTCAAAGCTCTTAAGTCTAATACAGGCAGCAGTTTTTGCTTCACTCACAATACGAATGCATTTCTAAGATCATGCACTGACACTGTACTGACTGTCTCAGGCATTAATTCTCATAAATGAATTTGTAAACAAGGGGATATCAGATGAGAAAAAGCTACAAGGTCATTAAAACCAAAGGTGTTTATCCTCTGTGAAGCAGGAACAGCATTAATATTTTCAGCTGTCAGTGGAAGCGAGAGCGCCACAACCCTGAAACTCAAGCAGTCAACATTAAATTAAACTTGTGCCTTTTCTGCTCTGACAGGAAGAAGTGTCATGGGACTCAGTCTAAAGGTTGCATTTCCTGTCATGTTGCACTCTGAACCAACAAGTTAGACTGACAGAAAGACTTTTTGGACCTTCGCTTCTCTGTCAGTGGGGATAAAAATATGCGAGTGTGACAGAAAGTCAGAGGAATTATTATTATTATTAGGCAGTATAAAATCCAGCAGGACTGCTAAACTGAGCCCTGATCTGAAGGGCAAACTATAATTAAAACATGAAATGTGGCAGTGTAATTTGTTGTGGAAAAGCCTCTGAGGGCAGATTATGAGGAGTTTCAAATGACACACAGAAGCGTGTCGCTCTCTTATGACCAAAAAAACTCTCTTAAATACAGAACAAGTGCAAACACAGCAGACGCACGTGTTTGAGAGCAGCACTTTATCTTTGTAACACCGATGTGGATTCATCACTCTGTGGCCTCCAAAGTGAAACTCTCACTCTTTCTGTCTTTGTTTGATTTCACAAAGCAAATGAACAAATGAGAAACACAGCTGCGGTGTGTCTGCGTGTTGTGAGAATATCAGAATATGGAAGCAGAAGTGGAAGTGACAAATCCACATTTCAACAGCCACAGAACAATCCAATTATTTGTTTGTTTGATTGACGGATTCATTTTTCGCAACCCGTGCCTGAATCTGCCCGCAGGATGGCAGTTTTCTGACCGCGCTGCTTTTTCTTTTAGTTTGGACGGATGTGTCACAGATTGATATGCTGTTGTCTGATTGAGGTTTTTTTTCCTGCTTTTTCTTGTCTTTTTGCCTTTATTAGATGACAAAGCGACAGTAGAGTGACAGGTATGACACACAGCAAAGATGCCCATTTGATCTAGGCAGCAGTTGTTGGTGTTCCCATGACAAACCTGGACCTCCTTACTTCAGCCATATTATCTGTGGGATTCACATTAACATCACTTTAATGAAGAGGCTAAATCAGTTTCTTCGTCACAAAGCGGTCCGTGTGTTTGGGAGCGAGTAACTGACATCAAAGCTACAGTAACTTAAGCTAACAGCTAGATCACCATGGTAACATATTCTGAACCACAGAGGGTAAAAAGGATGACCGGAGCTTCCGGGTCTGAAGCCAAGCATGGAAGTCGCTATCCGGTCTTTAAGTGATGACGTATGAACCCTGCTTCCGGGTCCAAACTACTCTGCGTTTATTAAGGCTGTTGTGTTTCTAACATGTTTTAATGCTTTGTATCTTGTTCTATTTAATCTGAACAAGCCCCTAAAAACAGTCAGTGATCACTGTCGGCCTCTCTCGGTTTTTATTCCCACTGTTCATTTTAAAGCTCAGTGTTTAAAACCTTACGCTGTAACTACAGCCCAGCCCATGCAGCAGTATATTAATGACTAACCTCGTATTGTGGATGGATTATCTCAGTTGTTCTCCTGACTGAAGTTTGGTCCGTTTACAGCATCCTGCCATGCCATTGCATTTGTCCCTAACCATCGGGAACCCTCGCGTTAACTTTTATCGAGTGGAGAAAAGTTAGCGTTCATCCTCCAGCTTCACTGTGTTTATATTATGCTAACATAGCTGTGTTGCTAGCAACCACGTAGCACATCATTATATACCAGCTAGCCAAACTTCAGTAACCCTACAAACGTCACTGCTGTTTAGTTTCCTGTCTTCATTTATGTCTGAAGTGATAGCAGAGCTGTACGTCAGAAATCTTTCAGAAATCCCTCAGTCAGAACATGGTATATTATGTTTAGGTGGAAACTAGCGAGCTAACTCCCTGCTAACTTCTAACTCTGTTAAACTTCATAAATCCTGTTTTCATGGATGCCTGGATGTTAAACTTAATTGTTCCACCTG
>VVHJ01039142.1:0-10445 GCA_015107715.1 Tylochromis polylepis | reverse complement strand
TGGGGATTTTTTTTATGCATCGATACAATTATGTTGGATTTGAATCATATTTTCAGCTGGTTCACCCCGCCCCTTGCTAGTGGAAGGTAGACTGAACACACATAAGACAGTACAGTTTTATGACAAACACACCGCTGCAGACGGGAGACCCCACTGATATGCTCAGCGAAGTCTGCCGTCCACGAGGCGCGCTGTCTTTTTATTGATCAGTGTTCATAAATCTCAGACTGTGACATGAAATGGGTGGGCCCTTTAAACATATATGTTGTGTGTATGTGGTCTTCTTACGTGCAGGAATGACAATCTCGAGAAAAAGGAAAGTGCTGAGTCATACTTTCAAGCTATGGAAAAGTACTGGCTGCATCCAGTGTTAAGCATATACTTAATACACTTTATGACAAATAATAATCACTCTCACAGTCCTTACCTTACAACATGAATTGAACTGAACATTATAAATAAAGTACTGCCGCTTATGTTACCAAAGCTATGTTATTTATAATATTACTAAAACATCTGACAGGTCCTAGCAGACATCTAGTCACCTCATGAAGCCATGTAATGTCACAGAACAGGACTTTAATGAGTGCAAGTAAATATGAGCGGTTATGAGTATTGAGTCTCAAAAGGCTGTGTATTTTTTTTTTCACCCCTGGATGGTACTCTTTATTTATACCATGTAGCAGTCTCTAAGTTATAGGCAGTAATTTCTTAAAATTTTGCTTCTAGTTTTTAGTATGTTTTTCTTATAGCTGGCAGTTAATTACCATTAACCTAAACATTAAAAGCAAACCTGGAAAAAATACAAACTCTCCACATTTCCACTGCTTTAATTTATTTGTCTATTTCTTGTGTTGCTTTTGCTTATTGATTTTTTTATCTCTAATATCTCAGATGTTTGAATATTATAGCGGAAGAAATAAACCAGCACTTTCAGCCACAAAATGATACCAAATTGCAGACAACAAATGCTCAAAGTCATAGAATACCAATCTAAAGTGATTGTGAGATCTCGGAAAGTAGCTTTTTATACTATAATGGCAGTAATTTCAACTTAGTTGCTGTCTAAGAGGGGGGGAAAAAAATGTATTCATAATTCCAAGAAAAACCCACTGCTTTTTAATCCAAAGGAAACTATACTCATAATTGGTTTTTAAACTAGATCAGTTTTTCACTTTGGAGGTGTTTAAAAATACCTTTCTGTAATCATATTCTAATTCATTTTCACTCACCATAAAACGCAGGTTAAACTAGCTCAACCCTCGCCTTGTACATTTTGATCACGCTCACCTTGTGGGATTTCATTATCACAGATGACCTTTCTTTCCAGTACAAACCTTATCCTGTAATCTATGAAATGATTCCTTTTCTTACGCACATATTGAGTTGGCTCATTTCAGAGACTGAGATGAGGGGACACACACTAATCTTGTCTATGGAGTATAAACCCGATCTCCTACTATATGTCTACGTCAAGAGAATTTGCAAAACATGAATCAGCCTTGTTAGTGGATGACAAGCCAGCTGTCAATATGAAGAATGGACGGCAGGGAAAAGAGCCAGTTCAGCAGTGTTAGAGATAAATGACAACGAGATAGAGTTTGATGAGCTGGTTGTCTTCCCCTCGCCACGTTCATCAGTGGTGTGGGGAGAGTCTGGTGTCACAGCATTAGTTTCACTGCAACACCCTGAATGAGTTGTCAGGGTCAATCAGCCTTGCAAATGGGAAAGGAAGGACACAAGATTGTCACGTCTGGTGGGGAAGACAGCGTGGAAGGAATGAGATTGAGGACCCAAGTGCAGGCACTGACAACTGAGTAATGGTGAGTGAGTATTTACAGTGGGGAAACAAAAAACAAAGGCAAAGTGTGGCAGCGACTTACACAAAGAAAAACCTAAATTGGGAAAAGCTACAAAAATAATACAAAGGAACAAATCGCTTGGGAATCAAAACATGAAACAAAAACCTGAGACGGGGGGGGACCCCACACAGAACATGAGACCAGTGAGGAGAGAACATGAAAGTTGAAACATGGAGGAATTCAACAGGAGACACGCAGAAGAAATGCAGGGAATGACACGCAGATGAACCAAGAAGGGACAGAGGACAACACACGCCAGGTAAGGAGGGGAATGCACAACAGGAGGGAGACAGAGTCCAAAACAAAACTATTCGGGGTGCCGACAGCCCAGGAGTCCAGAACACAGTTTCGGAGGCCGACTGTGGAGCTAGCGGTAGCGAAGGAGCAGTCCTGGAGGCCGGCGGCATGAAAAGCAGCAGCACAGACACTGTTCAGCCGCGTGGAAAGCGGCAGCGGCGTGGGTGAAGCAAATCCGGAGGCCGACTGAGTGGAAAGCAGAGGTGGCGTAGTCGAGGCAGGTCCAGAGGACAACAGGTCTGGAGGCCAACCGCGTGGAAAGTGGCAGTGGCAAAGCTCCCCGGTAGATGGCCTAGAAGGTGGCTGGTGTTGGTGTGGTTTGGTTGTTGGCTGTGCAGGCCGTGCTGGACATAGACGTGCCTGAAAGCTCATGGGCAGCTTGGCAGATGGCTGGCACGCAGGGCCAGATGGCACGCTGACATCTGGCAGAGACGCAGCTGGACCAGACAGCAGCGTGACAGTTATAGGTGGTTCAGCTGGTGGCGGCATGACAGCCGTGGATGGTTGAGTTGGCAGTTGAGTAGGTGGTGGCGTCATAGGTGACAGCCACAAATGGTTGCACTGGCAGCTGGACAGGCTCTCCTGTACCACCAAGCGAGAACAGGCGACAGCGTGGAAGCCGCGGAGAGCTGGAAAAACTCTCCAGAGCCCCCAGCGGAGACAGACGACAGCATGGAACAGTGGACGGCTTGACGGATTCCTCAGCGCCCCCAGCGGAAGCAGACGGCAGCGTGGAAACCGTGGACGGCTGGACGGACTCCTCAGCGCCTCCAGCGGAAACAGACGGCGGCGTGGAAACCGTGGACGGCTGGACGGACTCCTCAGAGCCCCCAGCGGAAACAGACGGCTGAACGGACTCTCCGGACTCTCCGGCAGACACAGATGGCGGTGTGGAAACCATGGACGGCTGGAGAGACTCCTCAAAGCCCCCAGCGGAGACAGAAACTGAACCAGACATGCAAAAACCTCTGGCGGAACAGAAACATGCCCGGCAGATCTGGAGACCTCTGGCAGAGGTGAAGTAGGTCCAGCACGTGCAGAGACCTCTGGCTGCACTGGCTCCATAGCCTCCAGGGGTCCAAGGTCTACTGAGATCAGTAGCTTAGCCTCTGGGGAAGCCCTGGAGTGAGTGACAGTCTCTGGAGATGCCAGTCTAGCAGCAATGCAAGCAGTCTTTAAATCCTCTGAGCGGGTATAAACAGTCTCAGGGGTGATGGACATGGAGTTAACTGACTCTGGAGTGACTGACGAATCCTCCGGCGGGCCAGACAGCGAATCCTCCAGCAGAGCGGACAGGTAAACAGGTGCAGTCGGGGGGTGAAGGTGCAGGGTGTTAAGAAGAAAGTCCTACTGAATCAGCTGCTAGTCACATAGTTTGTCAACTGAATAAATGTCCCTCCCGGAGTTCCTCAGTCAGGGTAAATGCTGCTGGGTCCATTGTGTGGTTGGTCCGTACTGTCACGTCTGGCAGGGGCAGACAGCGTGGAAGGAATGAGATTGAGGACCCAAGTGCAGGCACTGACAACTGAGTAATGGTGAGTGAGTATTTACAGTGGGGAAACGAAAAACAAACAAAGGCAGAGCATGGCAGTGACTTAAACAAAGAAAAACCTAAACTGGGAAAAGCTACAAAAATAATGCAAAGGAACAAAACGCCTGGGACTCGAAACATGAAACATAAAAACCTGAGACGGAGTAACACAGAACATGAGACCAGTGAGGAGAGAACATGGCAGCTGAAACGTGGAGGAATTCAACAGGAGACCCACAGAAAAAACACAGACAAACCAACAAGGGACAGAGGACAGCACACACTATATATACACACCAGGTAACAAGGGGAATGCGCAACAGGAAGGAGACACAGCTGGGATTAATCAGACATAACGAGGCACAGGAAGCAAAGCAGGATACACTGACATAGGACACAGACTACTAAAGTAAAACAGGAAGCACAAGACAATTCACAAAGACGTAGACTAGACACTGAGACACGACTGACTGGGGAGACAGAGGGAACACAGAGCACAGGAACAGAAACCAAGATACTAGAAATGATAAATAGTGAACTCAAAGATTATATAATAATTCCAAAAAACAAAACACTGGGTCACCGACCCAGGACCGTGACAAAGATAAGATGATGTGGAAGAGCTAACCAGCTGGAAATGATGGAAAGGGGTGATGTGCGGGATATTGGGTTAGACAGACCCACGTGACCAACACAGGAAGTGCAATAAGCAGGCTCAGAGCAGCCGCATTTTTCATCAGCTTTGCAATTGCAGTTGATTTTCCACTTCAGCAGAGATTTTCAGTCAGCATAATTGACTGGGATTTGTGTTGATTCCGTCACAATGCCTCTGACTCCCACATCACATTAAGTTAAAGGATGAAAGGTACATTAAGTCAGTCTGTTTGAGCTCTATATTTTCCCTCGGTGTCATGGTTTGCACCACTGAGACACTAACTATAATGGTTTTCATCCTTATCCAACTACATTAACCAGACTAAGACCTCTCTTTTCCCCATCCCCGGTCCACCCTCTCCATCTCTCAGTAGACAAAACAAGAAGCTGTGTTCCTAAGCTGCACTGCATCAATATTCCCTGTAGGCATCCCTTCCAAGATAGGCTTTGTGGTCCTGGTATTCCTTTAGAAAGCGTGTGTTTGTGTCCACTTCGCCATTAAAACCAGGAATGTGTGGCAAACTAAGCAGAAGGGAGCCATGTAGGGGAGGGTGGAGTGGCTGTATTGGTGTTGTAGGAAGGGCAGTGAAGACATTTGGCTAAAGGAAGAGGGAACTGACAAGATGCCTGCAGGAAAACTGGCCTTTTTAGAGCAAAGTGCAGCCACCACAAGAGGAGGCTGACATTCAAAAGCACAAAGCTGTTAGTCCCATTTTTGGGCTCTCTGCAGGGCACTGCAATCAGGTTAAATATGAAGGGAGATATCAGCTGTGGACCTTCAGAGCACTGTTGTTTAAATATGATGAATAAATAAGCCAGGACATATATTAATATTTTATAGAAAAATCGATCAACTTGGGAATGGACTAACATATATATATATATATATATATGTATATACATATATATATATATATATAGCACTTTTCTTTTCTTCTTGCTTTACATTACAAGCTACATTTAAGCATTGATACAGTGATTTGCACTATAAACTTAAGTTACCTCAGTGACAAGTTTAAAGTCAACAATTAATTCATCAAGCTTGTCTTTACACTGCATGAAGAAGTCTGAGTACCTGGAGGACACAGACACAGGGAGGACATGCAGACTCCTCATGGAAAAGCACTAGCTAGGGCTCAAACCAGAAACTGTGTAACTATGAGGCAACAGTGCTAACCACTGCAACACCTTGCTGCTTGTGCTATGCTCTGAATGAGCTCTGCTGTGAAATTCATGGAACAACAACATGAACTAGGAAATAATCAAAGCATCAGCCAGTTCATAAGGCTTTTTTTTTTATATCTGTTCAGTCAGAGTGGACTCTTAATGTTCCACAGTTCCAAAAAAGAAATCAGGCAAATGGTCTTACTTTTTTAATTTAAATATTCAGCTGATATCCATCCACTTATATCCCCAAATTACAGCACCGGCTAAATAATTCAGCGCTCTTCTTTCCTCACACCAGAAGTGTTGTATCTGAA
Organism: Tylochromis polylepis; assembly: GCA_015107715.1. Classification (NCBI taxonomy): domain Eukaryota; kingdom Metazoa; phylum Chordata; class Actinopteri; order Cichliformes; family Cichlidae; genus Tylochromis; species Tylochromis polylepis. The sequence goes on along the minus strand of VVHJ01039142.1, from coordinate 4,620 downwards.
GTTTCCAGAGTTGCAGTTGCTTTGGCACACTGTATGTGGTATTGCTATGAACATTAAGCAGTAGAAGTAACAGTAAAAGATGGACATGATTTTGAGTCATACTGGATAAAACATTAAGTCCATTTTGTAAATTTTAGTTAGCTAGGAGTCAGAAAAGAGGGTTGTCGAGGCTTCAAAATGGCACCTTTGTGTCCATCTTTTATACTGTCTATAGATATTATAGGTGTTTTACCTGTAGTCATTTAACACTTAACAAAGTAAATGACTAGCAGGTGAGCAAAGTGAAGCATTTAGCTAATACAGACTCTGTAGTTTTCCCAAAGAAAAGTGGATATTATACTTATATTGGCCAAAAGAAAAGTTTAATCCAGTTATTGCTCCTCATTACTTGGATGTGTGTTTTAAACCAATTCTTGGCGTCCATGTCTGCGTATCTTTAAGCACTGGTCCATGTCAAGTTAATTTTGACATTTTTCCAAACCAGTATTTTGTAATTCCCCTCTGAGTAATTTATCTGAAACTTTCACCACACCACCAGGGGGCAGAATTTTACCAGAGGGCGTGGTGTGATGTCTTCAGACGTGTGCTGACATTTACCTCAGTTTTTTAAGAGGCTACAATTATAAATAGGAATAATTTTTAATTAATTACAAGAGTAAATAATTTACTGTGTTCTCTTGTGGTATAAATTGGTATTACATGAAAGCACAGCACAGCCCTACTTCTCCTACCTACATCTTCAATCTTCATATCTCTTCAACACAATACAAAGATAAATGGAACATAAAGGTTTAGTTGATTTTGGAACGTAGGTTTTAAACTATATTACACTCAGGAATTTACAATAAGCACTTTAGAAAAAACGTTTTAACTGCATTATTTTAGCCAGTCCTTCTGCGATTATATCTGTAGAATAGTAGACTGTTTTTTTTTTTATCTATCGATGAGGATCAGAGGATCCAAAAGTGAGATGTTGGCCACCCTTATGCTCACCTTGGCTATTTTGATGCGTCAGCGATATATACCGAGAGAGAACCTGAGAATTTTTTATTTTCTGGGTATCATTATTTTTCAGTTCACTGCTGCGCCGCTTTCTCAGCATATGCCAAGTATTGCATATGCATTGCAGCTCTATCTGTAACACTCTTGTCATGTTTGAATAGAGCCATTAATAAACATTTACATAACGGAGACCATGTTTTAAGGACCAAAATGCTTTACTTTCACAGACAGATAAAGCCCTTCTTGTCTTAAAGGCGCTAAGAGAGAGCGAGAGAGACTGTCACAGACTGAATAAATAGCTGTAATTAGCACTTGCTGTAGTGTTTTTCTAACAAAGGGATAAATAAGAGAGAAAGGAAGCTACTGTGTAGTAAGATAGAGGCAAGAGAAACCTTTTGTGGCATTTATAAAGCTGTGCTAAGCCTCAAAAAGTGCAAAGGTGGAAGAAGTCCTCAGGAAAAGGTGTCACTTGGGAGTGGAGTGTTTGTGTATGTGTGGACTGCAGGCTTCTCTTATCAAAATGCATCAGCAGCACCATGAATCTACAAAAACATGTTGCGCTCTGAAGTGTAGAGCTGCGCCCTCAAAAGCTAGTCATTTGGTCTTTGAGATTCATGAGCAAACAAGCCGACAGGAGCTCAGGGATATTTTTTCCCATGCTCTTGAGATCTCTACATACAAATATCTGAAGGTTTGCATCCTATAAGTATACACCCTTTTGATGATACAGAAAAGCAAGGTCCTTGTAATGTTTTGCAGGGATACGTCAGAGCTGTCTGCCACATTCGCCTCCAACAAGCTGCTCTGCTGTGATGAAAGACGTCATCCAGGAAGTGGAATCATTATTTATTTCTGAGCCTTAATGTCCAACATAGCATAGACATTCATTCCAAGTCTGCTTTGCACTGAGAAGTTGTTGTTTTTCTGCTGACAAACATTCATTAGTTCCACTGAAATTCAATCACCTAGTTGTTGAATTAATTGCAGATGCCATAAATGTGAGATTAAAACAGCTAGATGATAGTTAGAGAATCTTTCCACTGAAATCGATGCTGCAATTACGGTATTTAATCAAGTCAGTTGCAAAAGCAGGCCTTGTGTTACGCTGCCATGCCAGGGTGGCGGTCACACCTCAAGGCAACGTTTGGAAAGTGCACTCGCAAGTTGCTGCTTTCTGAAAAATATCTTACAAATAATGCACACAAACCTGACTGATGTTAAACTCCTGAGTTCTCTCTGTGCAGGTAATGTATGCCTGGTTCAGACATTTTCTTTAATGTAAAGAAAAAAGAGGAGCAGGCAGTGAGCTACTTTGCAGGCAGAAAAATGGGACTGTTTGTCATCAGCCAAAAGATTTCAGTCATTATTTTATGACCTTTATTTTGAGGTCCATATTTTTTATTCTTACTCCAGCAGGGGCAGCACAATGGTGCAGTGCTTGGATCCAAGAGTAGAAAAACTCCCTAAAATCAAGCATTTAGAGCAGACTGAAGTCTGAGCTTTACTTCAACATATGCCGATCTCATCATCATTAGAAACTATGGTCATCGTTAATATGAGCATCCACAGCTGAATTAGTTCTTATTATGTGATAGTAGCACTGGGCAGGATTTATGACTACAGCTATAGCTGCACATTTCCAAAACATACAAAAATTACTGTAGATCAGGCTGTTTGTTTTAGCATGTGAATTGGCACTCTTGTACACATATATAATTTTGAGTTACAGCGTGTTACCCATGTGTCAACATTCGCCATGGTCTCCTCTTTTATAGTCTCTGAACAAGTCTACTTATAAGGTTTTCTTAAAAGCCACATCTAAACAGGAAAGGTCAGCTGTCTGCACTCATTCTGTCTGCTTCAGCAAATAGAAAATATATATATATATTTTTTTTAACCCAGCTGGACATACTGCTCACCAACCCACGTGTTAACACCGGATCAGTCCCAGCAGAATATGTTACTTCTTGTTCTGTTGACTTTTTATGCTGTCTGTAACACCACAATATGTCTTGGAGAGACAGAATAAGTAATCTCTATGACCCCAAAGCTCAGGCTCTAGACAGTTTTCAGACAAAGCCTCTATTTCAGACAGTTTTGATCTACCTTTTAGGTCAGTGAGAGGGGATATTCCTAATATGGTCATCTCAGGAAAACAGGTCTGGCTGGGAGCACAGAATTCCCACCCACCTGCTGTTCAACCCTTCTTAATAAGGGGCAGCCTATTGGAAGAAAATTTGCTTAAAGGGAGAGGATTGGGAGCTAACAGGATGGATGAACTAGGGGTTATTTTGAACTGTGACTCATGCAGACCTTCTCTGGTAGAGTCCAGAGTAATATATATTTGTACAAAAAAATGCGAATAACAAAAAATGAACATCTGAGTTTTTCTACAGTAACAGAAATGCTCCTCTGTCTGCATCAACACAAAATTCTCTCTCCCTTATCTGACTAGCTGCTGATAATACCAGCGTGTTTGCAGAAAGTCACCGTGCCAGATCGTAATAGGATTTTCTGTTACAAGATGTTATTAAATACAAAGGCTTGAGTGAGGACCTATCACTTGAGTGTTACTTTGAGATACTAGGAGCAATATTATTTCTCATACCTTAAGATCTGTCTGTGCCATGTACTTCCTGAGTGTTTGCTATTGTACACACGCAAGTGTGCACAGCCTGTGGAAGGAAACCATTATTTGACTATGAAAAGAACAGTTTGAGCTCATGTGCAAATTGGTGGATTCAGATTTCAACCACATGTATCTCTGTCTTTATTTCTTTCAGGTGTACCAGTATATGCATGAAACAATTACAGTGAATGGCTGTCCAGAGTATCAGGCCAGGGCCACAGCTAAGGTAAGAACTGTGTCGGAAATTTGGTTCAGCAATTTTTACTATAATAAAATCATAATATATAATTACTGAAAGCTATAATTAATGACTGGGGGAGCTGTCTTTTAATCACTTTACCCAGTGATTTCATTCTCATCATTTCATTTGGCCAAAGCTGAATGAAATCAGCAAACTACATCCTTTGATAATGGCCCTCATTAAGAGTGTGTGGGTCATCAAGCAATGACACGAGTGCCAGTTTTCCAAGAATAAAACCAAAGCGTCACTGTTCGTTTCATATGCTAAAAGACTGCCTGACAGATTCACATTTATGATGTTTTACAGTGGGATGCAAAAGTTTGGGCAACCTTGTTAATAGTCATTATTTTCCTGTATAAATCGTTGGTTGTTACAATAACAAATGTCAGTTAAATATATCATATAGGAGACACACACAGTGATATTTGCGAAGTGAAATGAAGTTTATTGGATTTACAGAAAGTGTGCAATAATTGTTTAAACAAAATCCGGCAGGTGCATAAATTTAGGCACTGTTGTCATTTTATTGATTCCAAAACCTTTAGAACTAATTATTGGAACTCAAATTGGCTTGGTAAGCTCAGTGACCCCTGACCTACATACACAGGTGAATCCAATAATGGGAAAGAGTATTTAAGGGGGTCAATTGTAAGTATCCCTCGTCTTTTAATTTTCTCTGAAGAGTAGCAACATGAGGGTCTCAAAACAACTCTCAAATGACCTGAAGACAAAGATTGTTCACCATTAG
>VVHJ01039139.1:0-10091 GCA_015107715.1 Tylochromis polylepis | reverse complement strand
CCCCCCCCACAGTACTGAATAATGAATAAATAATACAAATCAGCATCATCATTAGCATAATAGATGATTACCTCTTCCTGCTTACTTTCTGCAAAAACAGACACCATTCTTTTTCCTAAGTCAGCGTGTACCAAGACAAGCTCCTCTGTAAGCTCTTGCAGTTATGTTTGTGGGGCTTGGCAGCAAATATATAGTGAGCATTATGTATTTAACAGGTCAACTGGGGACGCTAATCCTCCCCTTACCCTTCTTGGCATCTGGCCTATTAAAGATGCCGGGGAATTGCTTTTGAGAAGTCAGAGAGCAAAGGAGAAGGTAGAGAAAAAAGAAGGTAATAAGGACCTTGAGGCCACTGTTGTTGTGATTTTGTGCTATATCAATAAAATTTTATTTAACTAAATTAAAGACAAGAGTCACTAAAATAAATAGTGCAAATAACTGCATATTAAAACCAAACATCATATTACCATCAAGTAAAATACACATGTATGTGTATGCATATTTTTAAAGTTCATTATAGGAAGAACTACTACCTTTTTAAAGCTTGGTTAACTCTTGTTGGGGTGCTAGGAATTGGAGCTGGGGTATAGCATTGCAAGAATGTCCAGCAGATAGACGTGGCCATTTTAAAAGAGGACGTTTAGTATAGACTTACTTCAGAAGATGAGCAACTAGGATATCCTGCCACAGCTTCTGTTGTCTGCAGCTGCGCACTGATGGCTGTTTCACACATAGTCTATGGCAGGGGTCTCCAGCTCCGGTCCTCGAAAACTACTCTCCTGCAGCTTTTAGATGCATCCTTGTTCCAACACACCTTAACCAAATGAATGACTTGTTACCAGGCTTTTGCCAAACTTCATGGCATGCTGAAGAGGTAATTCTACCATTTGATTCAGCTGTGTTGGAGTAATGATGCATCTAAAAGCTGCAGGACAGAAGCTCTCGAGGACTGGAGTTGGGGACCCCTGCTCTATGGTTTCCCCAGCATATAAACTACCACACCATTACCAGTACCTTGTTTAAACCATATGACCATAATCATATGTTAACATGTATTCAGTATTGTAGAGTGTTTATAGAGTTTTAAATCTCTGCTTTTTCCTTTGAAACAAAAAGCTCTGTTTTCATATAGGTAACACAGGTATACAGTGGAAGCCCACATGTCCCAGTTTTACACTGGGGCTTTAACGCATGTTACATTTGCGGATCTGGGCGAAGCTGGCAGTGTGAAATTTGTCTCAAAACGCTGTGTGCACAGCGCGATTCGTGCATGTCAGGCAATTCGTGCACATGTCTCTGATGCTTTGAGAGAGAGAGAGAAATTCACAAATATTTTTAGACATTTGCATGCACAGGAAGCTTTTTTGAAAGTGACAGAGATTATATTTGCGAAGTAGAACAATGATCCCAAAACACACAGCCAAAGAAAATCTCAATTGGTTTCAGAGAAAGAAATTAAAAGTACTAGAACTACTAAAAGTACTATGCAAAACCAACCACTTCTGTTGCTGAGTTGGCCCCTTTTGTGCACTCTAAAGCTCAGAGTTCATAGAATGGGCCAACTGAACCTTCAGGATTTGAATACTGTTTATCTGGAAGAATGGACCAAAATCACACCTGAGCAATGCATGCCACCAGTTTCTCTACACAGCAAGGGTTGCTTGAAACTGTCATCACCAACAAAGGTGGAAGTTATTACAAAGTATTAAATAAATTTCAGTTATTGTGTGTCAGACACACTCTCTGGGTTCAACATATTGACATAAAATCCTTAATACGACCACACCACAGAAAACCCTGCGAAACAGGACTCTGAGTCTTTTTTTTTTTTAATTATATTTTGGAGGAGACTCCTTTCCTAGTACAAGGACAGACCAGTGACATGCAAATCCAAATTGTACTAAAAGGTAAGGGATCCTTTTGATAATCCACTTATTGCTGTGTACAGCTGCCTGCATGCCTGTGGAAATGGAGTCCTAAAGAAATTGATGCCATTCTGATTTTCAAGTGAATTTTATGTAAGTTACTGTGATAAAGTGATCAAACTACCAACCTTCCAATTAGTAGATCACCTCCTAGCCTTCCAAGGCAACGGCACTTCATCAGGACAAACCTAAAAAATATACATAAATTGAAATGTACCAAAGTAAATCGATCTATCTCTCCTTTCAGATCCTCATCTGCTCACCTGCATCCTTTATGTTGCTTCCATCTTGTGGCCACAGTTGGCTATTGTTGCTGAAAGCTGCGCTTATTTCATCCTCATTGAAGACTGTGGTTCTCTATGTTATATGGGTGTGTCAGCAGCTTTTTTTCCTCATGATTTAGGTTGAGCTTTCACTGCTTTGAGATCAGTTACAGCCTGTGCTTTGTGTGGAAATGCAGCTAGCATTAGCAAAGTAAACATAATGCTGTAACACTGATGGGGAGCATTTTTCTGCCGAGTTTACTTGAGGTGGCTCAAGTGGTAGAGCAGGTCACCTACTAGTTATAAGGTTGGTGGTTCAAACCCTGTCTCTTCCAGTATACATAGCAAATATCCTTGGGCAAGATACTAACCCTAAGTTGCTCTTTGATGCATCCATCAGAGTATGAATTTGTGTGAATGTTGAGATAGAAAACACTTATGTAGAAAAAGTGTTTGTGTGAATGAGGCAAGTTGTATAAAGCACTTCAAGTGCTCAAATAAAGTAGAAAAGCACTATATAAGAACCAGCCTTTTTACCATTCCTTTTTAATATTTTATGCAAATTTTTCATTAATACAGTTTTGTTTGTACTGAAGTGTTTTCAAAGTGTTTGGTTGCTTCTTTTCCTAAAGAAATGATTAGAAAAAAATCCTCCATCACTTGTCATTGTCAGCAAATAGTAATAGTAATTTTTGATAGTATAGTAAATACTTATTTAGCTATAGAATGAATAATATTTTTAAATTCTTCAGCAAAGAAGGAGCACAGAAAGGTGATGACATCCATGTCCTGATGTGAAGTACAAATTGTGTGTTTAAAACTGATCCAATTTATCTTGAATTGCCAAATTGTGGAGGATGTTTTTGTTTGTGTGAGGCCTTAGAATCCACCAGCTTTGAAGATTTCTATAAAGTCATTTGTTGTAAATACACTGCCCATCTTCCTTTGGGTTCTGCCTTCCATACTGTCAAAAATTAAATTGATTTGAGCGAGCTGAATTCAGCTTTGAAAGCAAAGTTACCCACAAGAGTATTAAACTCTTAAACCCACATGTGATGCCTGTTTTGTGTGCTTAAATTTTATGCATGCAGGGTGTTAATTTTACATGCAAGGAATTTAATTGTTTGAGTGATATGTGCCTTTGAAATTGAATTATTTTCTTGTGATAGCGTCCCACCATGCCATATTGCTGATTCCATCTGACAAACAGTTTTCAAATAAAAAAGTATGTGTGTTTTGCATTTCTTTTTACATGTAATATTATACAGATGAAATGTTCTGGTGCATAATTCAGCTGTAATTTGATTAGCAATATTCAAATCACACACACAACTGTGAGATTAAGACCCCTATGGTTAAAGGTTAAGAGCATGCACCACATAAATTTGGAAAATAACTTTAGATAACAGTAATATTTGTTTTGGACAATTGCTGCCTCCAGCCCCATTTCTGTCATGGGCCACTTGGCCACTTGGCCAATAATGGTCAAAAATTACTGAGGGTAATTTTCTGTTTTCTTGGAGGAGATCATACCATAACCATACCATAAATTATGGTATGGTTCACTTGCACACAGATAGAAAAAAGGAGATGGACAACACAAAAAGTCCTCTCAAAGTGACCACAAATTTGCTATGATCACAAGTTTCCACAAAAACTGAAAGCCATGTTGCCTTTAGTGATGGCTGAAACTTGATCAGAGTGGAGCGTTCACTGTGATGTGTAAAAAATAATTCTCTCAATATTGAGGAATGCCTTCATGAGTGCGACGTATATAAGACACAGCTGGTCCAGTGAAAATCCACTATATTCTGCAGTTATTCCTTAGAGCTTCTACTCTGCTTTTGGACTGAGGCATGCTGACTAGCATCTTCCCCACTGCAGCACAACATGTGTCACCCTTTTTTATTGATTTTGAATAAACTCAGTTTTAGTTACATAGTGCCAAATCACAACAATATTTGCCTCAAAGCACTTTATATTGTAAAGACCCTTGAATGATAAAGAGAAAACTCCAACAATCAGATGACCCCCCTATGAGCAACCACTTAGTGACAGTGGGAAGGAAAAACTCCCTTTTAACAGGAAAAAAAACCTCAGACAGAACTAAGCTCAGGGAGGGGCAGCCATTTGCTGTTGGGGGTAAGGGAAGGGAGACAGGACAAAAGATACACTGTGAAAGAGAGCCAGAGATTAATTCAATTTAATTCAATTGAGCTTTATTCATATACCTCCAAACAGTTGTGACTTGTGGTTCAAGGTGCTTTATATTATAATATAAGGATATATAAGGAGATAAAGCAGCCAGCAGCCTCAGCCAATTGCATTTAACTAAGGGAGGGTCAGGGGTCACCTGATCCAGCCCTAGCTGGAAGCTTTATGAAAAAGGAAAGTTTCAAACATAAAGTTATTTATCGGATCTTCAATGTTGGTCCAAAATCCTGCAGCAAGAGTATTGACAGGGACTAGAAAGAGAGAGCCTATTTTTCCCATATTAGAGAAATAAGGTCTTTCCGTGCATCATCATGAAGAAAGGTTTAATTCTTTAAGTAAGAGGCTGACAAACAGCTTTCTGCTTGTAAACTATAGGAGATCAAAGAAATATTGTGGCCAAACAGGTTTTCAAGCAGTTTGAATTATGAGTTTAAAAATATATTCAAAATGAAAAAAAGTATTCCTTTCAGCGAGAACAGTGTAATTTCAACACAATAAACGCTGCTAAGGATTCTTAGTCGAGATACCTGTCAGAATAGCTTGTTCTTGGTGAAATAATGTTTTGTTGTGCATTATCATAGAGAAAGGTTTCATTCTAAACCCTTGTGCCCAAATCTGTGGCTAAAAATCTACATGCACAAAATCTGCCATAAAATCCTCATACAAACATAGTTTTTCTGCTTTTTTCATAAATCACTTAATCAGCTTGAGCCCATATCAAAATGATCAAACATTAAATCATTTTCAGGATTTTAACCCTTGCCATTTTGACCTTTTCTTCACTCCTGATAATGATGCTGCTGATTTTGCAAAGGACAAGACTACACTGGAGGTGTTAAGTGAGTGTCAGGATGGAGTGATGTGGATGCCCGAGAGTTATGATACACAGGAAGTCTCATCCTGGCACTTTTTTTTTTGATTTGGCGATGATTTTGGCAGTAGATGGAACAACACCTATAGCTGTAGGAGGCGAACACTCAGTGGCCTCTTGCCCTCCTCTTCAGATGCATCGGTGACTTTGCTGATATGGTGGTAGAGTTACAGACATCTAGACCTACCCTCACAGAAACCACCAACACTGCCATCAGCTCGACCAGCTGGTCCTGCGGCTGGTCTGTTGCTGGAAATGAACTAAACACACACACACACACACACACGCACACAGATTTGTTAATATTTTGTATGTTCTGTTGTGTTTATCTTTTGTGTTGAAGTTTTCAATGTTGTTGCGGTTTTCATGAGAAATGTTCCCACTGATGAATAAGATGTTGATTTGAAAATTATTTTACACACATACAAACAAATCACTCTTGGGGCCCCTGATAGTAGCATGGCTCCATAATATAATTGGCAAAAATACAACAATTTCATGCATTGGCCTACAATGCCAGTAACTGTATTCCATCAGTTGAATATGGTGGACTACAGTAAAAATGTCATATATCACTACCTTTCTTCAAAATAAAATGCTGACATTTAACTGCGATGGCAGAGAGATCAAAAAATGTGGTTTAAATGGAAGTGAAAGGGGCATTTTTGTCTACCAATGTGTCAAGACTACACTACACAAAAAATAATAATGCGATCAAATCCATTTTGTTGCTGATCTTTGACAAGTCCAACACTCTGATCACCACCAATGCCCCATGCCTTACTATTTAATATATGGAAAATAATTAGTTTTTTGTCACATTGTTTTTTCCAAATAATTAATAATTCAGACATTTAAACTGGCATTTAAAGGGTTAAAATCTTGAAACGAGTTTAATGTTGTTGAGAGCAGATTTTGTGCTTTTGTCCATTAAGGGGTGGAAAGGGTGCAAAATGAATAAACAGAATATGTATGACATGTAAAACTAAACACTGGATTTAAAAAATTTTACTAAAAAGAAGATTTCCTGAAAAACTTCGTCCCACAAACTATAACACGGCCAAAATGATTGCCAAATTTTTTAAAAAGGAATTGAAAAACCTGTATAAAAATGGCAGAGGATGCATAAGGGTTATGCATTATGGAGAGATCAGGGCCGCATTTATTTATTTATTTTATTTTTGCAGCTGCTCTACATGTACTAGATCCACCTGCTCCTTGTCATTTCAAAACATAGGTAGGCTTCGTTTCCATTGGTCGCGCGAAGGTACATCACAGCGCACGGAAGCATGGGCTGCGCTTTGCTGGAAACCATTATTGCCGGCGAAAGCAATAGAATGTTTGTTTTTTTTAAACAAACCTTTATTGAACATTTATACAAACAGAGGCGTATTTTAACAACAACGCAGGTTGAACAGGTATACTTATCTGTAACTTTAAATACTAAAGATACATATATAAAATTGAGAATATATAAAGGAACAAAAACTAAAGGAAGAAAGGTAAAAAGTGGGCAGAATATAAAATCACATCAAATTGAATTAAAACTGTTAAGTAATGAAAGTAATTTATGGGATGATCCGTTTTGAACTACTTTCACAGTTTCACTAAACAGCTTTAGCTCATTCTTCCTGTAATTCAAGTAAGGCTTGGCTTTGAAAAATCTGCATTTGTGAACAAAATATTTTCCAATTAAAATGTAATTATTAATTAAAAAAATTCCACTTTACTACTCAGGGAACAGATTCCAAATTTGACTAATTTCATCATCAGTGGGAGTAGGTCTATTCCCCTGGCCTGCACCCAGCTCCACATGTTGTTTCAAAAGGACTGTACTGTTTTTACACTACTACAATAAAGGTCTAAATTCTCTAACCGACATCACAAAACTTACAACCATTTACATCCACTTTAACTCTCCGTCTAATGAAATCATTAGTTTGGTAAATTTCATTTACAATTTTAAAATTTGGTTATTTTATTTTGGGAGAGATTGGATATGAAATATATATTTTTTCTAATTTTGTTATCTGACCCAATTCTAAATCTTTTTAGATATGATGGGTTAAAAGGCATTATATCCATAAAGCATTTTTTCAAAAAAATTCTTTTAGTAAGATAATTCTAAAAACTTTGTTGGAGATTTTTTCACTAAATTATATATTTTCAATGTGAAGCTGTCTCAGACCAGGGAGAATCTCACTGCAGCAGATCATCCCTAACTATACATTTTAGAGGAACTGCTTATTATAGGTTTTAGGATCATAGTGGAGATTGAATTTCAAACAAAATTCTTGACATAATAACACATCACCAAGATGATTCATGAAATGTGATATTGCCCAAATACAATTGGAAAACAGATTTTCCATATATACAGATTTCCTATTAATGAGAATATATCTATTATTCCAAACTGGTGTGTTATGTGGTGTAAAATTATGTTTAGAAATCAATTTCCAGTAGAAAGAACCTGTTGATGAAAATCAGAGTCTGAAATCAAATCAGCAAAGATGGACAGAAAAGAAGGTCAGACACAAACTAGAGAGAATCAGAAGGACAAACGGAACGATATTGTCATCCCTTATGTAGTAGGTTTATCAGTGAAACTCAGGAGAGTCTTCTCCGAGCACAACATCCCAGTGTACCTCAGACCCAGCCATACACTCAGACAAAAACTGGTTCATCCCAAAGACAACACTCCCAAACACAAACTGTCTGCCATCTATAATCCAGTTTTAAGATCCCTTCCCAGACACCTTAATGCCCACTCACATTTTGGGTCATTTTGACTGGGTGATTGATCAGGTGGGGCAATGGTTTCACCCAAAACCTTGGCTAACAGTGAACCACACCTGTTTTCACACCTTGACTTTTAGGCAAAGGATCAATAGGGGGTCCACGACCCTCTTAGGGACACTCCCAATAGGGCTTAAAACTCTGGGACTCTCCACCCTTAGAACTGAAGAAACTTCTCAGATGAGAGGTGAAAGATCTTCAAGAAACTTAAAGAAGTCCAGGCATTTTTCTTTCCAAGCTCCTTAGACTACTATGACCTGGATAGCTGAGAACCTTCAAAGACATAAGCCTAGACAGACTGTCCATTTTAGTTAGTAGAATTCTTCCAAAAATAGTGATGTTCCTTTGTAGCCATCTGTTTAAAAGGGATTTACATTTTTCTATATTCTATATTATTCATAATATTCTTCTCCTCAGACACTGCTTTATCCCTTAGAATCCAAAATCCCTATTTCACTTCCTTTTTCACCTCTATGTTATATATTGACTGCAGCGGATAGTCATGCAGAGTCAGGATTTTGCCTTTATCTTTATTTAATTATAAACCTGAAGCTCTGGAAAAAGTGTTTATAGTTTCTAATTCTCTTGGAATTTGATTGCTGTTCTTTAAAAGTAATGTAGTGTCATCAGCCAGCTGATTTATTAATAACTGATTTCCCATTACATTAATCCCTTCTATATTGCTGTTTGTAATTAGAATAGATGACATCTCTGCAACCATCATAAACAGTAGAGGTGAACTAGCGCATTTAACAAATTCATTTATTAATGTCATCTTTAATTAAATAATCATTTACACACTCTTAATAATTTCTCTAACCATATTGCAATATTCCTCATTATCCAATAAAGTTGCATTAAATTAGGTAGCAGCCCTTATGCCTATCTTTTTTGAACATAGGTCCTAAAATTAAACTTATGAAACAATGATCTGTTAGAAATAAGTTTTTTTTAAGTTTCTTTTTAACATGAATTCCAATGTATGCTCATAATAGAGTTCATACACTCCTCATTAAAAGGACAGAAGCCTTAACCCCACGGTGTGAAGGGTTAAGTAAGATGGATAGAGAGAGTTGAGTGTAGAAGGTAAATTGCTACACGCTTACACAACACAGTTTCAGACAGGACTGTGTATAACAGGGTGTTCTAGTCAACAAGCATTAGAGACTTAATTGTGACAGTTAAAGCTGATATCAGCATGAAAATAAAACATCCCTGGTAACAACTGTTAAAGGTTAAAAAAAAAAGTGGGAATTTTTCCTTCCCACTGTTGCCAAGTGCTTGCTCATAGGCAACTGGCTGATTGATCTGAAGGTCTTTAGTCTTTGGGATTCCAACACGTTGGGCATCTGGAGTAAAGATCTTGGTGTCATGGTTAGTGCTGTGTGGCAGGCAAGATGTAGGACCCAAACATAAGACTCAAAAACGGAAAGTAAACTTAAAGTGCAGCTTTATTGCTAGGAATACTCTTCAAAGAAATAAACATCACAAAAAGAACCAAAATAACAAATACAAAACTAAACGCTAAGTGGACACTGGAACCTAAAACCAGGAACTAGGAGCTAGAATATTACCAGGACATGAAGGGAGAAACACAGCACAGAGAGGGTACAACATGACACAGAGCAAGGAAAACACAGGGCTAAAATACACTGAGGGACAACGAGGGAATGGGACACAGGAGGAGAGCACAGCTGGGAGTAATCAAACATGACAAGACAAGGGGAAGCAAAACTAGACACACTGACAAAGGACATGAGACTTTCAAAGTAACACAGGAAGCACACGACAGAGACATGGGCCCTTTCCCAAAACCTAGGACGCTTCCTATGTAGCATGCTTCTGACGGCCAATGACGTCACAGCGACACGACGAAGGCTGTCCCAATTCCAAGGATGCTTCACATACGCCGTCAAATGCGTCCTTCATTTCCTCGGATCTGAAGGATGGGTCAGGTGTATCCTGCATGGCCCAACCTATCCCAGAATTCATAGCGCGGCCCAGCCCATTCCAGTTTCC
>VVHJ01039138.1:0-10853 GCA_015107715.1 Tylochromis polylepis | reverse complement strand
CAACCCCCTTTTAAAAAAAAAAAAAAAAAAAAAGCATGGTATACAAAAAAAAGCATCGGTATACAAATGTATCAAACACTACAACGGAGGCACTAAAGCCACAAAACATCACCTTGTTTGTTAAGACTACCTGAGGACTGCAGTTTCTGTTGGAGGCTTTTTGCTTATTTCTACTTAGATAACTTTTAGTGCCTCACTTTGATAAAATCTGTGGTTTAACAGTAACATGAAAATGGGTGTGTGTGAAAAGACATGGCCGACCTACTGTAACACACCCCCAACGGTGCTGCAGCTTCACTTTGTTACCTGTGGTATCATAAGCCCCACACACGCTATCAGTGACTTACACAAAGCACTTGAGTTCTGTGGAGGCTCTTTGTGTTCTCTATTAGTCTTTGCATGTACTCTATACTAAATCCAGCCTGAGTATACATGTGTTATTGCTTCCAAGTAACTCCCTTTTTTCCCTCACCTCTGGACAAATGCACCCCTTGTTGAATTATAGCCCTTAACCCCCCCAACCTCCTCCTCAATTCTCTAGTTTCCACTGCCTCTGACTGAGTGACAGTGTGGGGCCTGGCTACTATCCTGTCATGGGCCTGCACTGAATGTTGGGTTATTACCCCCTAATTATCAATTACAGGGCTCGGCTTCCACACCTGGAGCAGGCCAGGCTGGGAATGAGCTTAGCCCATTAGGAAGGACCTCCGGCTGGGCTGTTTATAGAGGGGGCTGGGCTCTACCCTCTGGAGGTGTTAATGGGCCTTCCAGGGCTGCAGTCAGCAGGCTGATCCACCAGGGTGTCTGATAACAGCATGAGAGGGCAGATTCATGCTGAACTGCAGTGGGAATTTTGGTGTTACTGCAGCAATAGATCGACTTTATTAGCCGGAGCTGCACATGCAGTTTTCCACATGTGTCACTTGCAAGTCCTGACATGATTTTCTCAGTGAGCATTCAGAGGCAGTTGCAAGGAAAGAATAATGGTGACATTACTTTTAATGTGCAGTTTTGTTTCAGTGCAAAGATTGCCGTTACATACTGGGCGCATTGCTTGAGCCGTTACCATGCAGTAATATCCTTTGGCAGCATAAAACTACAGTCTATCTGTTGCATTCTAGAACAAATGTACTGTTAAATATCAACAGTGGGGGGAAATAATTATTTGATCCCCTGCTGAACTTGTAAGTTTGCTCGCTTCACAAAGGCATGAACTGTGTCTAATTTTTATGGTAGTGTCATTTTAACAGAGAGAGAATATCAATAAAAAATCTAGAAAAAAACACTTTAAAGTAATAAATTGATTTGCATATCACTATAATCCAGACAGAATTCTGATCTCAGGTGTGCGTCTATGTGTATGATGCACACCTGTCCATCCTGTCCACCACCATGGGCAAGACCAATGAGCTATCAAAGGACGTCAGGGACACGTCTTAAGTTTGACAGTGAACATCTAAAAGATTCACAGAAGGGCTGGGAAAGCGTGCTGTGATCAGATGAAACCAAAATTGAGGGCATCTGCTCGACCCGCCGAGTTTGGAGGACGAGAAATGCTGACTATGAATCAAAGAACACCACCGCCACAGTCGGGCAGAGAGGTGGAAACATTATGAAACATTATGAAACACTGAAAATGGGTCATGGACAGGTCTTCCAGCATGACAGTGACTCAAAACATACCACAAAGATAACAAAGGAGTGGCTAAAGAAGCAAGGTCATGGAGTAGCCTAACCGGTCTCCAGAATTCAGTCCTATAGAAAATCTGTGGCGGGAGCTAAAGCTTTGCGTATCCATACAGCAGCTAATAAACCTAAAGGACTTAGAGAGTTTCTGTAAAGAGGAGCAGAACAAAATCCCCCCTGAGATGTGTGAAAACCTGGTGACCAACTACAAGAAACATCTTCCTGCTTTGCTTCTCCACCAAATACGAAGTCATGCTTTGCTTGGGGATCAAATACTTATTTCACTCAAATTTAATTTAAAACTTTTATCTAATGTAGTTTTTCTGGATTTTTTCTCTTACTGTCAAAATGACACTACCATAAAAATTAGTGACTGTACATTTGTTTGTAAGTGAGCAAACTTACAAATTCAGCATGGTAGCAATATGTATGGTGCTGTGAAGAATATAACATCATGCAGTTAAGTCATGTTTTTGTTACCTTAAATTAAATTACATTAAGAAAAAAACATAATCACTGTGGAATGCACATTACAGGTGGTAAAAAGATAAAAGACTATACTGACTAATCACTCCATCTCTTACAGTAGTGGCTAGTTAAATTAGTATAAAGGGTGAACAGCCATCTCATTTTTAACTGTGTTTTTAAACGTTTTTAAAGGATATAAGAAACAAACTACACTCACACGCGTGCAACACTATATTTATATATTGATCAATTAACTGAAAGTTGAAGAAGGGCAAAGCAGGTTCACCTATTGAATTTACTCAGCAAGTATGAGAGCCATGTCTTTCCACAGTCAAGGTCTGCAGCGACGTTAAAGAAGAATCTGCTTCTTGAATTACTGCCTCATTACTCTGGTAAAGTGCTCATCCAGCTCAGCTTACGTTTGATCTTCAGACCTCAGCAATACTCACAGTGCGATACATACAGAAAAAGAGCCACTATCTCCCATACAAATTCCACTCTCTGTGTACCATGTCATTTGCTTATTGCTGCCGACATCATTCAGCAAGAAAAACCGATCGAGCGTGACAGAAGACACACACTGATCGGTGGTTCCGTACACCCGTACACATCTGTGTCCTTGACTCTTTTTTTTTCTTCCATTCATGCATAAAAAATGCAACAAAAAAAAAATGGATTTCTTTTCCTCCACGAATGCAAATAGATTGACTTGCCCTCTTATTATCACAATAGGTGCTCTTTCACATGCCTGTCTTTTCTGTGCTCTGTTCAACTGTTGCTGTCATTTAGGTGAAGGAGTCAGCTTATGGCAGCCATGCACTGTATCATACACAAGATTGAAATGAAAATGAGGCGTTTCTCAAAATAGCTACAGGCGCACGGGGATGGCGGAGGGGTGGGGGACTAGTAAGATGGGGGATTGAGGGTGACAGGGGTGAAGATATATATTATGACTTTCTGTGTATTTTAGAGCTCATGGGTTGTTTTAAGTCTCTGAATGCTTCTGAGATGTGTCACAGGTGATGGATTGCGGAGCGTGCTGTGTGCCGCATTAACTTCGCAATTGCTTTACACTGTGTGAATGTGACATGCAGAGAAAGTGCAGGTGAATGCAAACACATATCTCTATTATTGCGTGCATATCTTAGATCCCCTCCCTCTCCCTGCTGGGTTTCCTGGTGGTGATGGTGTGTGTGTGTGTGTGTGTGTGTTTGCATATTTTGGTTGAGGTAGAACAAGGAAGGAAACACAGCATTTCCTTTACTTTCTTATTATGAAAGTTCAGTAAATTGCACAAGATCGAACATATGCTTTTTTTTTTTCTCTGTCTGCTAATGGTGTTTCATTATGTTTACAGACATGTATGTAGGTTACAGCTGCCTGAAATATGCTCAAAAACATATCAGTGAGTTGCACTGTGGGACATGCTCCTTCATTATGCCAAATGTAGACTAGGCGTCATACATGATCCCGGTCCTCTCAAAACCAAACCAAACACGTATTAATCCACAACTAGAAATAGACCCCTCCAACAATTGCATTTATTTAAACCTTTTTAAAAAATATATATCTAAAAATACATGAGGCTTTACAAGCTTATTATCTTCACTGGGCACAACTGGATATACTGAGTGGCACAGACAGGACTGAAAATGTTAAAACAACCGAGAGATGGACTAAAAGTTTGCAGAATGACAAACATCCCTAAGAATATCAGCCTTTAGGTAACTAAACAAATTTACCTGTCCATTATAACAACAAAAAATGGGTAGAAGTAGCCACTTTGCACTTTATTTACCCAGTCATGATGATGAAATTGAAAGTTTGGAGCTTTAAGTCATCCTGACAAACATTAGCGCTGTAGCCATGATGTGTCCACACACACTCAGTGCATTAAGCCTCCCTGCTGTCCCCCGTTGTGCTTCACTGGGGCCGAGGGATGTGTGCACTGACGCAAACTCCCGTCTCTCTTGGGCAGCCATGCAGGTAAATAAACTGGTGATTGTTTGCTGAGGGAGGACGTCACATGCCCAGATGGAAAAGCCTGTTGATTACTGATTAGTTAGCCATGGTAATACTCTGTGCCCTGACTCTCAGCCTCAGGATGAGCTTTGGATCAATCTTTAATAGGGTGACCGAAATACAAATCTTGTATTGACCTGCAGGAAAAACTCTCCCGAGCACGGTGTCATTAATTTGCATTTAATTGCGTCTATATGCAAGCTTGGCAGCGAGTCATCGATTCAGATAGAGAAGATGATGAAAATTGCCTTTCCCTTCAGTTTAAGGAGAAAGCCAATTTGAAGAGATTGAAAGTGTCCTTTCATTTAATGTGCAGCTACATCTTTGCTCAGTGCGTGGGGTGGGGGTGGCAGTACAATCTATGTGGATGACTTTTCTTCATCCCCAACATAGTTGTAGCTTTCACCTTAGTCGTCATGAGAAACATGACACATGTTGAGTTTCCCAGCAGACTGTGAAGCCCTCAGCTGAAATATGTCTGCGTTTGTCAAGATGGGAACACACGCACACACACAGGTTTCAGGGATGTCATTAAGAAAATTGTTGCCATTTCCAACAATGCATCAATTAGTGTGTATCCTGTTGTAATAAAGTGCTGGGGGTTCAGTTCTTCCCAGTCTTGAATCCAAATCTTTGCATTCAAAGCGCTTGTAACATCACAAGGCCTATCCACCATTATCCCTCTTTCCCATTATTCATCTCCAATAAGCACTGCAGCTCCCCTCAGGGTGACGAGGCGAGGTTTGAACCAATTCACTACTAATCAGACACTGTTTGCCTGTTTTTTTTTCTTTTCTTTTTTTTCTTTGGATTGGCTGCTATGTTCTCTCACGCCGTGAAAGGCACAGCGCCTCAGGCACAGCTGACTGTGATGGGGCCCCCACAAGGGACCCCACGGTCGCCCCACTGGGACGATTTCCTAATCCAGGATTATTCTCCCAGACCCCGTAGCCTGCTGGATTAGGGGATAGTGGATGGAAAAGGGCACCGTCAGCACTCTTTCCTGAGCAGCTCAGTGGATTAGAACCGCGCAGACGCCGAGCTGCCAGAGAGATGCACAGAAAGAGAGGAGCAGCGAGCCTCGCCGGTCCCCTCACAGCTTGCTCGGCAGCACCATACATGGAGATGGAAAAAAGGGGATGGTTGAGTGCACACTTATACAACACGAAGAGTTGATTTTTCCAGTCTCAAATATGGTGTCAGGAGATAATAGGTTTAGGTGGACTGTGCTAAACTAAATAGCAGAAAAGGTCATTTAAATAAAAGCTGCATTCATCCTATTGTTGTCATAGCTCATGGACGTGTGTGCGGCATCCAGGCGGACCGATGACAGCTTCCATACAACTGCAACCTCCCATCCTCCTTCAGATAGATTATCTATACTTCAGTCTCTATCAATTTGCACATTTTACAGCGTGCTTTGTGTGAGAGCAATGCTGAAGAGCAGTTACTGGTTTTTAAGTCTATATCCTGTGCTCATAGTGGTCTGTATGTGTGAAAACCCAGTGCATAACCACAGCAGCAGAACAGATACCCCTGCTAGTTTCTCCAGCCAGTAATCAGCTACTATTGATTGTGAAGTAGTCAATGAGACTAAAGTCTCAATGTGCCCTCAAAGCTGCCGACGGATCGATCACGGCCTGCTGCTGCTGCTGCTGCTGAGCTTTTGTGTGACCGGCATAATGGAATGTGCATGGCAGTGTGCAGTGTTTGCTTTTCTTCGTCAGGAAAAGGAAAAGGAAAAAAAAAAGAAGAACATTTTATTCAGATTTCTCTGCAAGATTTTCAAGCATCTTGTTCTTGCAATACACAATACATACAAACGCAAGTTGTTTACCTGTGTGCAAACAAATACACACGTTCATCCATGAGGCTGAGATGCATGCAACCACATTACCTCCCCATCAAAACCACATCCTATCAACTTAATGCAGATAAAGAGGCCATATTGAAATTGCCAGGTGCCTAATTTGGTCTTTGTCGCACATAATTGAAACCACTCATCCCTCCCCCCACTGAAGAGCAGAAGAGAGAGAGTGAGGGTATGGTGGGGGAGAGAGGGAGAGAGAGAGATAATTGCCTTATAAGGCAGTAGGCTCTTATGATTGTGACGTCTCATTCCCAGCAGTGCTGGCAGATGATACGGTAAAGCCCACATCTCAAATCCATCTGAAGAAAGCTGGCTCTCTCAGGCTTTGGTCTGATAGCTCCAGCTGTCTTGTTTAGGACTGCATGTGTGTGCAAGTGTGCACATATACTGTATATGTATGCGTGTGCTTTTGGGTTGGGGGGGGTGATGGTGGTGGGTGGGGTGCGTGTATAAGCGTGCACGTTTTAAGAGGGGCGTTGTGGGAGTGGGTGCGTGTGTGCTGTGATATTGACTCCTGAATTACTTCTCTGGAAGGGGGGAATTTTTGCTGGAATTTTGTGTTTGTGTGTGGTGGTGGGCAGAACAGGAATGATGAAAAGAGAGGCGTGTGTGAGTGTGTGTGTGGACAGAGCGGTATGCTGAGTCAGGTGGGTGATTTATAGTCTGACTGTTGGCGAGCAGATGGAGACGCAAACGCAGACATGCCATATGTAACATGATTTTTCCTCTTCTTTTGTTACCGGCGCACCACCTCCTTGCCTCTTTGCTCGCGTTCCTTTTTTTCTCGACATCCCCTCAATTCCATCTTTCTGTCTTTTTCTCCGAATCTTATCAACCCCTCCCCTTTATTGCATCCTTCTCCTTCACTGTCTCCTCACCAATCCCCTTTTCCCCTCTCCATCACTATCCCTCTCCATCTCCCTGCATCTCGGCATACCCTTCCCCCAACCAGACAGCCAGGCTTGATTGTGTGTGTGTGTGTGTGTGTGCGCGAGAGAGTGTGTATGTGTCTATGTGTGTGTGCACTCCCAGCTGGGGGCAGCAGTAGGGAGGGATGTTCTTTAGGGAAATGGAGGACAGCATGCAGTCTGCTCCTCTTGGAAATTCAGTGCATCATGTCTTTCTCTCCCTCTGATTTCTTCTTCTCTGTGTATAATAAGCATACCTCTAAACTGCTCCATCTAAATTGGCACTGTTCTGTAAAATAAAGAAAAATAAATCTACTTGACACCCTTCCTTGTCTTCTCCTGCTCTCTCTACATTTCTCTTCACGTTGATGTGCCAGAATTTTTTTTCTTTTTTCATGCTGGTGTCCTCTCAGCATGTGCATCTGTCCCCCACAGAGAGGGTTTTCTCCTGTCACTACACACTCCTCACAGGGTATCCTCTTGCTACCACCAGTCTCTTTAAAGCACAGCCCTCCATTTATCTCAGCTCTTCGTCTTTTTTTTTTTAGAAGTGCCGCAAGCTCCTTTCAATTATCTTCCCTTCTACTCTCACCAGTCGCTGGGAGACTGCTTTTCAGTGCAAATATTTGCGTTTCATGAATATGCCATCATTAAGCACCCTGCATAGGTGCAGGCATGGCAATGACGAAATGTTAATTGCGACTCGGTGAGGCCCTCCCGTGCATTCCTCCCCTTGCAGGAATCTGGCAGGAGCTCAGACAGGGAACAGACGTCTGGGTCAGGGCTCTGATGGAGAGTAAGAGAGCAAGAGAAAGAGGGAAGCATGAGGAGGGAGAGTGAGGAGAAGGGAAGTGAAAATGAGCAGGGTGGATAAGCAAGAGAAATGAGAGTTCGACTAACCCAAGTGTAAATGACTTCTGAAGCATCATCAGATTGAGGACCCTTCTCATCCTCTGAGCCTAAGGTGTAACATAAAGCACAAGGGGTTTAGCTTTTTGGAGGAGGTGCTTTCTACATCTAGAATGCACATCCTATCCACCTGCAAGCACATTTAGGCAATCCTAAGAACGCTGATTCACTAATATTCACAATATTTCAAAGTTATCACCAGCTAATCTCTAATTCTAAACCCACCGCTTACACACTTTTTCTTTTCCGTGCTGTTTTTACCTGCTTTTAATTATCACGTAGCTTAACCCCCCCTCCCCATACTCTCCCCATTTCCCCTGTGAGATTTGCATGTAATGAAACATGTGTTATTTATAAAATGCATTATCACTATTATTACTAAAGCCAGAAAAAATGAGAGTGCACATGCCCCGGGGAGTTCAATTGTCAATACTAGTACAACTGGATGAGGACCAAGAGGCCAGCATGAAAGGGAGGATTAGAGTCCGTTTTAACATGGAGCTGGTATCTGTTGCAAGATCGCCTTAATATGGTGAACAGCAATGGCTTTGTTTTAGGTGAGGAATGTAGCCGGTCCAGCTAAATTAGAGGAGGCTATTTCCGTTGGCATAGGGGGCTTGGCTAGGTTGGCAGAGCTCCTCGATGGAGCGTCCATGTCATATGGAGTAAAAGCAGCTCCAATCTCAATCACAGGAAACTGAGTGATTCAAGTCAAGTGGGCAGAAACGTTTCTATAAAATCAACAGATTATATATTTATTTCTGTATTTTGGAACATGCTTGTCATTGGTTTCACTGCTCCAAAATTAGTGAAATTATCTACAGACCAACAGAAGCCTTGTGCGAAAACGATCATAGCTTAATAGTGGCTGCAGTGCAGGTGAAATATGCTCAAAGCCTGACAGAATATTTCTAAAGTTCACCTTGTTTTTATCACAGGAAAGCATAAAATTGTTCATGCTGTGAGAGCTTTTCAGAGTACAAACTGCCATGCTGTGTTTTTTTTTGTGTGTGTGTGCGTTTATGATAAGCCTTGAAATGAACAGATCTATTACTGAAACCAGGCTTCATGAATGTCAGCGGTGCCTAAAGCAAGCCACCCCAACCAATGCTGCCCTTTGTGTTTAATCAGCTCTGTTTTTGGTCTCAAGGCCTGCTTGAAAGAGTCTGCCTGTGCCTCCGCCAGATGGCTTTGGTGACTAGTCTGTCACTGGAGGAAATCTCAATCCAAACTCTTTTCCTGTGTGGTCTCTCTGTACTGACATGAGTTGCCAAACTTATTTGGGCCAACAAAATCTGTCTTCAATAACAATCTTGACTTCATGAACTAAATACTAGTATTTAGTATAAGAGCTTTTTTTTAAAAAAATTCTTCTTTCTGTCTCTCATGCTGTCTCAAAATGCTGTTTATTTGGAGCCTGATCCACCTGCACTCTGGAGGAGCTCGTGGTAAAATAGAACCTTACATAGCACCTTTCAACTCAGCTGGGTCTACTACTATATACATTTTATTTATGCCTTAGCGCTTTCTAACATCCATATGCACGCACTCTCATGAATGCATAGTGGGCAACTTAGGCATTAGTGTCAAGCTCAAGGATATTCCAGCATGCATTCAGGGATTAATCCACTGACCTGCTGATTGGTAGATAACCCGCTCTATCACCTGAGCCACAGCCACTGCCGTTAGATGAAATGTTGGACCTCTTATTTTTGTTGGATCCATTCTGGATCACTTTCAACAATTGCTAAAAGTGAATAAGACTTTTTGATGACTATGTAAGACAGTATAGAGTAAAAGCCGCGGGCCGCAAGATGTGATTTGCCGGTATTGTATTTAAAACACTGCTCTGATCTCTTCAGGCGCTTTAGCTTCCTCTGCTGCCGACAGACAGGACGTGGTCTCCTGCGCTAACATGTATCTGACCTGAACAGAGCCAAACTTGTGAGATAGTTCACATAGTTAACTTAAGCTGCATTGCATCATTCGCACATACCATGAGTCACTTTTCTAAGAGTCATCTACCAAACACACATTCCTAAATTAACTTTATCTATTTAAGCTGCAAAATTCTCACCTCTTTCTCCAGTGCAGTGCTGACCTCTCCACCACCCCAGCAGGGCTGGATCAGGTGACCATGAACCTTTTCTTAGTTGTGCTGAAACAGACCTATGCTGTGTCCCAAAACCTAGGCCGCATCCTTTGGAGGACCCGGCCTTTGCAGTCTATGTGGGCAGTGTCCTCCGAAGACCGAGAAGGCCGGAAATGTGAGGCTGTGAAATGAGACGCCCTACCCTTCATATGTGCGTCACCAGCTGTCACAGCGGAGTTCAATAAACACAGCCGTCTGCCCTTTGCTCCCTAAAATATAACAGGACATTGGAGTAAAGTCCACGGAAGCACAGAGCTGCCACCCAGACAAAAGAAAAATAGAGCTATATGATGTTATAATGGGAAAACATTATTGTTCAAACAATATAATTATCACATTCGTACAATATAATATGTACACTGTAATAACGTGATATTATGTTGTTCAAACGTGAAAAGTATATTGTTAGAACAATAAAGATTTCACGTTATAACGTGATATAGCTGTATTTTCCTTTTGCCTGGGTGGCAGCTCTATGCTTCTGTAAAATCCTCGACCATCTCACACTTCTGTTTAATCAGTTTTCTGTCTGACGTTTGTACAGCATATTCAGCTGTGTGACGACTATAACTTTAATCTCAGCCAAACCGATTTACTCAGGAAAAAATAAAACACTGAAAAAAGCCAAACAATAACATTTTTAAGTCATCTAAGTGACTCATATATCATGTTTAACCTGAGTAGCGAAAGACCGCGGAGGGTCTGAAAACGATGTGCTGGGAGTCCGGTGTTTCGCCGGCTCTAGTGAACCATCTCTGAAAACGTCAGAGCACTTTTGCAAATATGTGATGTCTTGATGAATCGAGCAGATATTTGGAGTTCACACAGCTACATTCTT
>VVHJ01039135.1:0-11907 GCA_015107715.1 Tylochromis polylepis | reverse complement strand
CAGTCTCATCTCTCACCCTTCGTAATTAAGCCTTCATCATTGATTCTGGGGGTGTTTTGGCCATGTAACCTAATACCAGCAGAAACATTTCTTGCATTCATAACACAAGCGAGTGTGTCTGTCTTATTTGCTTTGTGTGAACGTGTGCGTTCGTGTGTCAGCGTGTGTAAGCGTGGGGTCGTGTTTCCTTGGATACAGTGATGGGCTCTCAGACTGCTTGTAGCGGTCCATTAGAGATCAATGGGATCCCTGCTCCTAATTCCTACTATCAGGGAGCCTCTGATCCTTATCTGCTGTGTGGAAAATGCAGTCAAAGTCATTTCATCCTGGCACATACACACACACAAACACATACAAACACACACATCATGCATATAGTATGTGCATGCAGCATGAATGGCCTGCCAGACATGGTTACCATTCAGTTTATATGAAGATATTTTCACCCACACATATAAATCTTCCTGGAATCAGGTGCATGTGTGTGTGCTGAATGAGGAAGAGATAAATGTCTACTGGAGTCTTAAGCAGAGATCATCATTGCTGTGAATAGGACCTGAGGTGATGGCTGTTAATCTGTGAAAGCTAAAGCTTCCGAGCTCAGGATGTGAAGCTCAAACACACAGCTAACACACAGTAATGCTCATGTGAATATGGTAGGTGTAAATATACTTTATATGAAACACAGTATATAGTACCCTTAAAATTCAGAGTGAAATTAAAAAGTGGTGCTTATGGTATGCACATTCTTCATTTTATGAATTCTCATTGTTCCTCAGAGCTCAATGGTTCTGGGTTCAAATCTCCTGTGATGAGTTTGTGTTACATTTCAGTTTAAAAATGGACCAGAATGCAGAAATCAAAGCAGGCAGATGAACAAAAGGTAAATTTTTATTAGCTTGAAAGGTGAAGTCCAGAATAACCAAGCACAACAAGTTTAAATATAAATCCAAAAGCATGCAGGAAGCCCGGACCACAGAGGGCATGAAGGGTAAGATAAACAGACACTACAATAAAGGTAAAAGGTAAAACAAGACCGTTTATTCACAGAACAGTGACTGGAAAGGTGCAGAGATGTGAGGAACGGGGTACAGTTGAACATAATCAAAACAATGGCTGGAAGTAAAACACAAAGATGCAAAAAGAATCTAGCTATCAGAATAAAACAGGAAATGAACACCTACCTGAAACAAGGAGAGCCTGAAACTGGAATAAACTAAATCGCAGGTAACATAACATTAACAGAAATCAAAAACTCCACCTAACAATAATCAGAAACCTAGAACGCTAAAACAACAGCGAAAACAAATGGAAAACTCCAAAGCAACTGGTCCCTGACCATGACAGTTTACATGAAAGAAGATTTTAAATTGGTCATAGATGTGGATGAGAGAGTCTGCAGTGTAGAAAATTTATATGTAGCTGGCCAAATGTTTTAATAAAATAAGATTTCACCCAAAACACAGACTGTATTCTGTCAGTGTGACACATGGGCTAAATACTGCCCTTCACAATATCATATCAATCCAGCCTTTAACATCCTAAAAAGGAAAACAAGTCATCCTCCAACAATCAATAGGAGGCAGCATTAGGGAACCTCAACCTGATGGATTGCAGTAAGTGTCACAGAATGACTGTGTCGAAGGCAGATCGTGGACCCAAATGCAAGACTCTTCAGGAAGCAAGGAGTGACTCAAAATGCAGCTTTAATGCTGTTAATTCACAAGAGTAAATGTCCCAACATTTGCAATATAGGAGCAGGGAATCCGAAGATCAGGAAGAGCACACATTTTTCCCTAATGACTGGAGGTTGCCAAGGGTTGCAGACAGGTATCTAGGCCTGTGTGACTGATGCCTTAGTTGCTGTGACAGTGACAAGTTTTCGTTGTGTTTCTATTGCTTAACTCAACTTGCATATGTGCAGGTGGGTCACCAGAATCTGGAAACCTGTGTAAAAGTATCCCAGTTTCCTTTCAGGTACTCCAACCTGCATATTCAGGGGGATTTGATGTTTATATGGAAAAGACACAAAAATGGGATACTTCAACTTCAATCTAGTTTTTCACCCTGTAAGCTACTGTCTACATATAAAAGCGATTTTTGAACTCCGAGAACTCTACATGCAAACAACTGCTGTCACCTGAGATTTATGTAGCTTGAATGATTCCTAAACTCTGCACAAAAGTTTCTGTATGGATCTGTTTCCACGTGTATGCTTGTCGGTGTGTACCGTTTCCTTATCAGCTGCGACTTTCATTGTGGGCCTGCTGTTGTGCCTGTGCACTGAGGGTGTAATTTGAAGAGGTAGGTTACTGTTAGGGTAAAGCGATACAGCAGTAAACAGCATTGTTATACGGGAAGTGGTGGGATAACGGAGTGGTCTAGATTTCACAGACGATCTCCAGCTGCTGTTATCGCATAGTGTAATGAAACCTTTACTGGCCAGAAACAACGGGGGACATCCTCTCTCCATCTCTCCGTTCTTTTTTCTCATCTCTTTTGTCCTCGTCTTGTTCTATCACAGCATCCCTCCATCTTGTAATCATCCTTCATCCTCGTTTCCTCTCCCCCCCATCTCTTTTTCATATATTTCGTCTCTCTCGCCCTCCTTCTCCTAACCTTTTCCATCACAACCTTTTGTTTCTTATTTTTTTTTCCTCAACATATTCCCTCCATTGCTGGCATAATGTGAATGAATCCCCTTCTTTGTCCTTTACTCCTTTTTTTGCCCTCTTTCTGGCAGTCATTTTAAGAGATGCTGTCTTATTATGGGATGCAGACAGAAGATAAAGACCAAGAAGAGATACCTGTGTTTTTTTGTTTTTTTTTAAATCTCGCTGACTTCATCTTGAGCAGTTCTGTGCTGCCTCTTTTCTCCTTTCAGTAGCTCAAAAGACTTATTTTTGTGGACAAGTTATCAACCTCTGTGAAAATGCCAAGTGCATTTTTGTAAAATTACCACACAGCTTCATCTTTGGTGGTGCAGCAGAAGCAGAAGCAGATGTGAGCACAAGCTTCAGAGAAGAGAGAGAGAGAGAGCGAGAGAGAGAGAAAACATCCCCAAGATTGTCTGAGAGGCTTAAATCTGGGATTTTGCAAACAAAACAATCAGCCAATTTAGCTAATAAACAGACTTTCACAATAAGGTTTGCTGTTTTTGTTGATTTCCGCTCTTTGTGTGCGTTTGAAGGCCCCAAGAGGTCTTGGAAGTTTGAGATTAATTACTTTTCTTTTCTGGTCGAGCAAATTAAAGAGAGCTGAGAAGAAGCCCTCATCACCTAATCAGCTAATCAGCTTCAGCGTCCCCACCACCTCACTCACTCTTCTCCTGCCCCCCAGCCTTATCAGTTCAGTGCATTTGACACTCCTTTTAGCTCTCTGAAGATCAGTCCATCACACAGACTAATGCTACAAAAACGTTGCTCTTTCTCCCACTTGAAAAATAGATCAACTGATAGAATTTTTCTTTGAACGAGTGCCTTTGCGGCCCTGTAAACAGGGCCCATTCTCGGCTTGTATGTTTGCAGGCATTATTTGGACGCTTGGGTAGCAAAAAAGGCTCAGAAGTCTGCTGGTCGAGCGACTGGTGTTGAGCCCCAGGGCAGTGAAGGGAGGCAGGCACCGAGGACTTGGGAACTCCCCCTCCTCCCTCACTCCGCACCCTTGTTGGAGCAGAACAGCACCGAGCTTTCACAGCCGAGAAACCACAGAGACTCGACAGGCTGATAAGAGTGAAACAAGCCATTGAGTCTGGTTTAAAGAGAAGTTTTTCATTCCTATATAAGTGTGGGAAAGAGTTATGCCATGGGAAACAGATATGCGATGGGAAAAATGTCTTTGGTGCTGAGAAACAAGTGACAATGTAAAAAGAACTTTAATTAAATACTGACTCTTGATGGGATTATTTTGAGTTGTTTAATTCACTGACTCATTTCCCCCCCCTTTAGCCCGACCTTGAGTTGCCTTTACTGCACTCGACCTCCTCCTCATCTGATAGTAGAGATGAAGCAGTCAGCACCATCCCTCCGTCGCTCTTCATCTATCTCTATCTCGTCTTTCTCCCTTTCACTCTCTTCTTCCACCTCTCCATCTGTCGCAGGCACCGTTTCTCTTCTTCTCTTGTTACCTCGCATTTTTTTTCTGCCATCTATTCTTCCCTCTTTCCATCTGTCCCGACCCCATTAAGCTCAGAACAAGAGTGATGAAAACAAGAACCCGTTCTTTATCGCCCTGCCCTGATTTTCATCTCATTCCTAATCAGCTGATCCCAGCACCCCCCCCCCCTTCAGCTCAGTTCACGGTATTTCTTTTTTGTGTATATCATTGCTTTAAGTGCATACAAGTGTACGTGTGTCCATCTTCAGATAGCTAAACCACTTTTATCTCTCTCTTTCATTCTCTTCATCTACACACAATAAGCCCCGCAGGCTGAATGGTGCTTTTTCTTTCTATCATGTTTTACAGGCTTGTGTCACAGTCTGTTCTACAAAAGTAGTTTTCACATCACTATTTTCTAGATTGGTCAATTTTCTCCCTGACAAGAGAGCTGAACGTGTAGCCTGTGCAGACTCCGGTGCCATATTGGCACACAACTTGAAAGTCAGATCACAGCTTTGGCTTGGTTTCCAGTGAAATCAAGAAGAAAACACATGACAATCACCCCTTTTCATCTTTTGTGTTTTAATCCAGCGAGAACAATTATCCTATACAGTAAAAACACTATTCTGGGTGCTCTCCAGGGTTCCTGCTGATGAGCTTGGGAAATATCTTTGCATCTCTAGCATTTTGTCCATTGTAACGTCTTCATTGTTGTCACACAGTGTAAATTTCCCCTGAATGTACAATCAGTTGCTGTGGTTAATGAATACAGCTTCCTTCTCTGACCTTGGCAGAGATGAGTGTGCCCCTATTGCTCACACACGCATGATTACACACACACACACACACACACACGCACACACCTGCACAAGCCCACTGAGTGCCCTCCCTGTCAACACAGCGAGGTAAATGAGTCTCGCTCAATAGTCCCGGCCTCTAGTGATACAAATTATCGTTGTATTCATGAGCTGGCGGACCTGTTACAGCCGAATATCGGCTCTCTGGGCGTGCTGCTGGCACTTACAAGTACAAACTGTGGGGTTTTTTTTTTTTAGCCAATCGATGTATTGACCAGTCTATAACGAGAAAGCGAGCATGCGTCTGCGTCAAACACACTCCTCACCAGAAACTGTCAGTGTCCGGAGGTCAACACGAATTATTTATGTAATGTAGCTATTGAGTAAGCTTATATTTGTTAAGCGTCGTTAAGCTGCTGCAGAAGCCGTCATTTACAGGAAAGTGTGTTCCCCGCTAACTACACCCTATGGCATTGATCTATCCATCGGGTCAGGCCTATTTGTTTGTTTAAGGAATATCCATTTCAGGAGGCAAACAGAGTGTGGACATTAGCTATTTATAACTCCGCATGAGCATTGGTGTGCCCGCTGGACATAACAGCCTGTGCTTATGGAAAGCTGTATATCACTGCATAGAATTAAATGAGACACAGAATCAAAACATGGGCTCACATCGAGTGTGCGTGTCTAAACGCCAGCCAAAGTTCAGCGTGTTTTCAGCTTTCCTTAATGCCGAGAGCAATTCTGTGGCCATGCATTATTGAAAATTTGAAGTATCACACCATAAACAGCCATAGTTGACTCCTGAGATACGCTGTGTTTTACTGATGACATACGCACATCAGAAATCTATATGTTACATGAGAAGTGAGATGACCTCATTTAGAAAAAATGCACCTCTACTTCTACTTCATTGTACTGATGCCAGTTTATTGACAAACAGCTCTCCCTTCCAACCACTTTGTGGTTAAAGTATTTGCCAGTGTTGGTCGGTGGGTTGTTGGCACTGAGCACGTTCATATTTTGGATCTGATTTGGGTTAAATTTACATTTTTGAATAAAAAAAACAAACTAACTTCTGTTATTTGTTTTCATCATGGACAAAAAGCAAGTCGAGTGCCCAGCGAATTCACAACCTCTAAAAACAACCTCTGGGGCTGGCAAAGTAAGCTAATTAGGATGCCAAAAAACTAAAGCTCCTTGAAATGCCACTCGAGGCTGGCTCCAGAAGTGCGCATATCGACTGATTCTCATATTAAAACATCCATTGTTAAGTTTGAGTTTTCCATCTCTTTAACTCAGGAGTCAGATTATTATTTTAAGCATTGGCGGATCTACATGAGTTCCCTTCCAAAGATCACCTCAAACAGAAATGTTTTGAATCCAGAAATCACTCTTTCTGAAAACAACTTGAAGTATACTCTTATTATCCTTTTAAAGACTGCACTTTGTCCATTAGTCTGAGCTTAGAGCTGACTTTTTAATGTGCCTGAACTGAATTCCTCGGTTTTGATGTGTTATTTTGACTGAAATTTGAAGTTGGCCTTTCTTCAGCCTTACAGGCTTTAAAAAACACACAAAAAAAACAACTATTGACAAGACACGTCCAACTGCAAATAAACATCTTTTTTATTTCTACCATGAATTTTTAATAATTGGTGTTTTTGTAATCGTAGAACCTCCCCAGCAGGTACAAAAGTGAGTTTTACTTCCTTGACTTCATCACAATGTGAAGTCTATGGCCCAGTCAAGGAGACACTACAGGACTAAAAAACAATGAAGAAACTCTTTTTGGCTTATGTGCCAGACAAGCATTTTCCATTCAGGCGAGTGGGTGGTATCTTTTAGTCAGGAATCCAGTTTACCTTAATACATCCATGTTTTTGTAGCCTCCAGAGCCGGTCAAAGTGTGTCGAGTGAGCTGGTGAGTCAAAGAACACAAGATTGGGGGCCTTAAGAAGTAGCAGCTGAAGCAGCCTGTTTGAACTAAAGGGCTGTTTTGTTTTGTTTTTTTCTAACTGCAAATTATACAAAGATATGCCAGCAGGGTCTTAGAGTAAAAATACAGACCTGAAAATGAGAATGACATGTTCCCTTTGAAAATGTGTGAATTTATTCACGCCTGTTTTCAGCTGTTCATGACTTCTTTCCACAGATATTTTTCATGTTGTTCTAAAGACCACCATTCTATCTCGGGCTGCTTCTGCTCTCGTCCATGACTCATCTTCTGTCCTTGTCCTCCAATACCCCAGCCTTCATGTCCTTTATATTTTAAGCAACTCCATGTTTTACTTCTCTTGCGATCACTTCTGACTCATCCACTGACTCATTAGATCTGTTTCTGCGCACCTGGATGTGCATCAAGTATGTTTTGAGACTCTGTTTTGTATTGACAACCAGTCTTTAGAGTATAGATAAATGGTAGTCACCTGACTGCCACCACAGTGCTCGTAAGTCATTCATCAATGCTAATTTGGTGAGCAAATTTTCTCTGTGAACTCAGCAGGCAGATGAACAGAATTGAATTAACACTGATGTATCACCAGTCAGCCATGTGAAAAATAGATGCAGTGAAATAAAGGTTAAGGGCATGTTTGCTTGTCATTGAAACACACTTTACAGTGTTTAAACATTATGCTACCAAAACGATTGGGATCGCTTTGATAACGCTCTAAAATCAAACATTTAAAACTGCAGTGGGATGATTTTGTAGGAAAAAAAACTGTATTTGATAAATTTTATTTTAGCACACTTAAAGAGGGACATCTTGATTCGATTAAAAATAAACCACACACACACACACACACACAAAAGTTTGACTAAAAAACAATGTGGAACATAAATCCTCCTTTATGGTTATCCACTCGGTTAAATACCGCTGTTTATGACATCAGTGTTTATGTCTCAGGACCAACTGTGCATATTTGTTGATGGAATATTTTGGATAAAAACCGAGCGGCCAAAACCAACTTTGCACTGGGGCGGCACCCACCATGGTTTGAGCCTTAATGACGGGTTAGTCAATAATTTCTCTGCAAACACTAGCAGTTGTCTTTCAATCTGCTCTTAGGGAAGGTTAACTCGGTTTAAAAACATCAACGCAGCAATCTTTTAATTGAAATTCTTTGTTTTGGGTAAATGCTGGTGAGAAAGATTTATAAAATAGGGGTACATATTTCTTGACAATACTTAGATGAAAAGACTTTCATGGAGTATGAGTGTGTTACCATGTTTTGTCAGAAGAATAGGTTTGTCAAGGCTATCGTGAAGTCACACTGTGAGTAATTTTATTGCTAGTGTTTTGTGCAGAAAACAAGTCTACATGTGGTTTCCTGGAGTTATTAAGAAACTATGGGTTTGCAAAAGAAGAAAAAAAATTAGAAAAATAATTAACTGACAATGCCAAAGCCTTATACTTAATTTTTTCTGCCATGAGGGGGTCACTTCATGTACAGCCCTTTTACCACACAATGATTTTTTCCCTGTGTTTCCAGCAGTTATTACCAAATCCTGTCCTTTAACAACTATTACTACACATCTTTGACTGGCAAGTTTCGATCAGTTTAATAATCATAAGTTATTTTTGATAACCCTACAACAAAAATGTAAATATAAATGCACAATTTTGAATCCGTGGATACTTTTCAGACATGGCCTGGAAGCTATTTTAAAGTTGAAATTTAGAGTTAGCATCTCAAAATTTTGACTTAATAACTAACTTTCACATTATGTTCTCAAAAATTTGAGTTAGTAACTTGAAATTTTCAAGTAATGATCTGAGATTTTGCCTGCTGGTTGGCAAAAATTTATTTTCTTTTTTTTTTCCGTGGCGCTAACTAGCTTCCATACCTCAACCTATGTATGGTGTTACAAGGCAGCAATCCCCGTATGTGTTATTGTCGTCTGCCATTTTACTTCTTTGCAGGCTAATTAGTCTCACACAGTTTCTTGTAGACAGACTGTTCATACCTTAAAACAACTGGCTCGATTGTGTGTTGCGTGCGTCTATTTAAATTTTCTAAATTTGGTACTATTTCTGAAATATTAAACTTTTTCTGGTGATAAAGTCTCATTGACTTTAAATGGAGAGCCACCAATTTCTCACCTTGTGTCACAGTCCTGGGTCATGACCCAGTGTTTTGAGTTTTGTACTTTTATTTTTGATTTCATCATGGTTTATGACTGCTAGTGTTTTGGTTTCTGTTTTGTATTTCTAGCTCTCGAGTTCTTCTGTGATTTCTAGTTCTTAGGTTTTGTTCCTGTGCCCCTCATGTTTAGTATAGGTTTAGTTCTGTCTTCATGTTTATTTTCTTGTTGCCCAGCCAGTCGTGTCTCACATTGCAGTTTGTTACTCCTGTCTTCGTGCTCTGTGTCCCCATTGCTCAGTGTCAAGTCCTTGCTTCTGTGCCTGTAATGTGTATCCTGTTTTATTTTGATAGTCCCTGTCTGGTTTTGCTTCCCCTTGTCTCTTAGCTCTGATTACTTCCAGCTGTGTTTCCCTCCCGTCGCCCATTCCCTGATTACTCCAGTGTGTATTTAAGCCCTGTGTTTTCCTTGCTCTGTGTTGTGTTGTACCCTCATTATGCTGTGTGTTTCCCTCTGTGGTTCCAGCCAGTGACAAGTTTATTGTTCTGGTTTGTTTTCTAGTTGAAATTTCTTTCTTGTTTCTAGTTTAGTTTTGTATTTAATGTTAGTTTTTTCCCCCCCAGCAATAAAACCTGCTCTTTTGAGTTTATTCCTCCATTTTGAGTCCTGCATTTGGGTCCTTCATCCTGCCTGCTACACAGCACGCCATGACAGAACGACATGACCACATAATGGACCCAGCAGACTCAGTGAGGGAGCACCACTCATCCTTTGATAGGACTCGTTTGGTCCTAGGGGGACCTTGTAGCCTCCAAGCCCATGCCTCAGCTGCGTGCTCCTCATTTAAGTCTCCAGTGATCAGAATGGGAGGGTGCTCCCTGTCACCATTAACTACTCCTCCGATCTCCAGCTCACCACCTTCTCTGCTGTTGGAATCCCAGGCCAGCAGGAGGGGCTTGCGACGAAAGATGAAGGATGGTGATGTGGAGAACTCCAATCTCATGGCACTTCAGCCCTTTGCCCTGTTTTGGGGGCTTCCACGCTTGGAACTGTACAAGCTCCTCGCCTCCTCGTTGCGGCCCTGCTCACTGCCTCCCACTTCCAGGAGGAATGGCATCCACGTCATTGACATCCTTCGCCACAGTCGGGATCCAGTTTCTCCACCTTTTTACCGCTCCTCCCGCGCGTGCAGTGAAAAGGACTGTTTTCACCCAGCTCCTTCCGAGCCCAGAGTTTTAAGCTCAGAGCCAGTGAACCCTGAGTCTGTTAACTCGGTAACTGTTTACTCTAAGTCTGTACAATCAAAAACTGTAAATCCAAGGACAGTTTATTCTGAGGCTGTTTCTCAGAGCTCTGTGCATTTAAAAGACCCCTTTTGTGCTTCTCCCGAGTCTGTCATAATTAAGACTGAGACTGATGACCTCACCAGATCTGAAAACTATGTTGTGTTTTTATCTACTGTTCTTTTCTTTTTTCCATCTTAAATCATGCTTTTTATTTGTTTTTGTTTTTTAATGTCTCTGTAAAGCACTTTGAATCACCTTGCTGTTGAATTGTGCTATATAAATAAACTTGCCTTGCCTTGCCTTGCCTTGTTTTTTTGTTTTCTGTTCTATGACTGAAAACTTTGATTTTGGGTTCGATTCTGAAAAAGCTGGGGTTTCTGTTTATGCCTCTCAGCTGAGTTATGCTGATACTGAGCCATCAGTTTCTGGGTTTGTTTATAGAACAAAGTTGGTTTTAGTGGTACAAAATAATGGTGTGGTTTCTAATAATGATAATGTAACCCCTATAGACATGGTTACTAGTATTTTTTGCTTTTTGCCTTGTATTCTTATTTCCGACACCCCTTGAACACACTTTGATTTTCTGTAGTTCAGTGAATGCAACAAAAGCAAGCTGCTGTATTAAGCTAGACAAAACGGAGCAAGACACCGGGAGCAATTAACAAGCTACACAACCCTTTTATGTGTTTTGCTCTCGACCAAACCAGGTGGAGCGTGTGTTGTTTCTTGGGAACTCCGGTGAGTTACTAAAGATGATAAGCTAGCAGGAAAACCTATGCTAATTTTACACGTGGTAACCACTGCAACAGTGTGAATTCTGTATTGTTTAAAAAAAAAAAAGCTAAAACCAGTCGGAGTACTTGAACTGTGTGTGAAATGGAGTGTTGTATTTTATTTTATTGTCTGTTTGATTAAGCACCTTCACAAATGCACAAAACTAATGCAAGATGCACTCTTCTTTTAGCTATAAAAGGTTAGTCAGTGTTTTCTGCACTTTGTCATTTCAGTTATGGGTTAATTAATGTAAATAAGATGTTTAAAACTAATTAAGTTACAAACATTTCATGA
This sequence comes from Tylochromis polylepis, assembly GCA_015107715.1. Classification (NCBI taxonomy): domain Eukaryota; kingdom Metazoa; phylum Chordata; class Actinopteri; order Cichliformes; family Cichlidae; genus Tylochromis; species Tylochromis polylepis. The sequence continues at coordinate 572 of VVHJ01039135.1, read as the reverse complement.
TTTGATTACATATGCCTTAAAAAAGGGGTATATAAATACATTTGATTATAATGCTGTAAAGCAATACAAATTTAATTAATAGAAACAGAAACAATGTTAAAACAACAGTGTACTTGATTTTGGAAACTTTATGAGATCTCATTTTAATTAGAAAAACTGTTAAGAACTAATTTGTTCATTGCTCTGTACTGTATGTGCAGACTGGTTTTTTTGTGATCCTGGATCTGATTCCGAAGTGGTTCTGGATACGGATGGCGAGCCAGACCCTGTGAAAACTCCTGGCGAATCCAAAAGTAGTGTGGCCAGCTGCTCTGGATGCAGGAGTAGATCTACAGTCTGAATTACTTCAAATCGCAGGATTTCAGATAAGCAAGAGGAAAACACTTATTCCATATGGATCGGTTCTCTGGAAAAACTGTTGAACTCCTGATGTCCTGTTCATCAGGAGTCAGGTCTAAAGAGACTACTCACTTTATTTTATCTGATTTTGTTGTTATTTTCAAAGAGCGCTCTTCTCTGTTGGTTTTCTCTGTTAATTACCTGTGTTGTTTACATTGGTTTACTGCACCATT
>VVHJ01039131.1:0-14873 GCA_015107715.1 Tylochromis polylepis | reverse complement strand
TCAGTTCCTCTCGTACTCAATGATCCGTCTTCAATCGCACTTGGGGCTTGGTACCCAATCTCAGGTGGGGTTGATGTTATCTCCCCCCAGACCTGTCGTCCTGGCTCCCCCTTGCCGTAGCATGTGTGTTGTACCTCGTCAATCTCTAGCTGTGAGAGCAGTCCCTTCTTCTGAATGTTGGAACACTGAGCTACTAGTTGTTTCGCCGTCAATGTGGATGTTGGGTATCGGAGATTCCATAGGTCCCTCATCCTATTCATGTAACCCCTTCCTTTATATATATATATATATATATATATATAAGTAAAAACAAACAGAAATCCTTTACAGGAATCCAGGCAAAACTAGGAATACACTGAGAAGATAGACAGACAGTATGACAACAATTAAATGGACTAAAAGGATTATGGATTAAAAGGACTATTTATACGCATAGGGTTGATCAAGAAAGTGAAGACAGCCAGAGGAATGAGACACAGGTGCAAACAATCAAACCAATCACAAGGGAGGAAGTAGAACTCCAAGCAAGACAAAGGTGACAAGTAATTTTCAAAGTAAAGAACAAAAATGAGAAAATCAGACTCCAAAGAATTAACTAAGTTTTTCAAACTCAAAACCATGACCAAACCCAGGGAGCATGGAAATCCTAGCATATCATTTGAACATACCTCTATTCAGATAAGAAAAAGTGTGTAAGGCAGAAGCATAAAAATATATGAAAGTATTCACAGAGTGAAAATGAAGCCAATTCTCATGTGCCTAAAATCTGGATTCTTCCTAATTGCCAGCAGGGTTTGAAAACTGTGGTTGCTTTAAGAAGTATGGATGTCTATTATAAAACAGTCCTTAGCATCCGTGACCCATGTCCTCAGTAAACATTTTTCTGATGAGTTGATAATATCATTTCCCAGGTTCAAGGCTTATTCCTCATATTCCTCATTAGTGTCCAGGAGAACAGTACAGCAGGACATTTTTTAGAGTGTGACTACTTTGAGGCTACATTTTAATGTTCGGTTTAAAAAAAACAACTAAGCAGGTGATCACAAAAAAACTCAGCTTCACACGTGACGTCCACTTATGTCCACTTATTATGATAAATCACAGTCATGTGTGGTCTACTCTAAGCAAGACGTGACTGATGTGAAATTGAGTTTCCTCAAATATGTGAACAATTTTAATAGATTATCTGTTCTCAGTATTACTAAGAGTATCTTTCCAGGGAAAATGCAATTAAACAACTCTTTTACACACTGCAGTCTCACTTGCTGATGAGCTTTAATTTCAAAATAGGTTTACTGATCTGAATTGAATATGGATAATTACCCACAGTGCTTTTAGGAAAAAATCATTATGAGTGAAAAAACACACCGAGTCTCAAAAACACCTCTTAAGAATCACATGACTCACATTGAGATCATGAACCTGGGTATGTCACTTATTCTAAGAACATAAGAGAGAAGCAGGGTCATGTGAGCTGAATGACGAGCTCAGACATTTTATTTCTTCTCCTACATTACTTCAACATGCCCATGCAATCTAACTCGTGTCCATGTCTCCGTCCGCCAAATCCTGAGGTGTAACATATCTCCGATGCACAGACCCGCTTGTAATTAAACACCTCAATGAGCAGATTACGAGTTTCCCCATTTGGAAATTTCATTACCATTCCTGTAATTGGATTCCAAATTTAATTAGTGTTCCTGAGCTAAACAGCATGTGATTCCAGGGTGAATGCAGTCAGAGGTCTTGAACGCTGGTTTAACCCCTCTCACTCTTCTGACACCTTGGCAGCGAACACACTGACCACTATAAGAAAGTAGATTAAACATTTTGTACCAACATTCATTTTCTTTTCCAAAGACTTGTTGAAGGGAAAAACAGACTGATGTTGGCTGTACGAACACCACGTGTCACTAAATATGATACTGGTCATTTTTTACTCTGTCTGCTGAGGCACTTTCATTTTGAAGATTAAGACTTCCAGCCACCAGAAAACAATCTAAAAATAACTTTCTACTGATGACCTAGAACTGTGAAGTAATTAGCTTAGACTGACTAAAATGCAGGAATTTAGTTTCTTGTAATATGATATTCTTGGTAAAAAATAATTTTTGCATCTAATTGAGAAGGAAATCTAATAAGTTGAGAGGACTTCCCCTGTCTGGCAAATGTGCACATGGTTTTGTAAAATGCCATGTGTGACATGTGTGTTTTAGTGTGCTTTATTTTCTTTTGTCAAAATAAAAGACACATTTCTATGAACTAAATTAACGCTCATGTTGTTAAGTACAGCTGTTCACCTGCTTGTTAATGCAAATATCTAATTAGCCAGTAGCATAGCTGCGGGCCAAAGCATTTAAGCATGTACACATGGTCAACACAGCCTGCTGAAGTATCAGAATGAGGAAGAAAGGTGATTTAAGGCATTTAGAGCTTGTTATGGTTGCTGGTGCCAGACGGGCTTGTCTGAGTCTTTCAGAAACTGCTGCTCTACTTAGTGATATGATGGTTTCCCACACAACCATGTTTATGTTTTACAGTGAGTGATTTGAGAAAGAGAAAATATCCGGTGAAAACACTTCTTTTGGGAAAAATGCATTGTTGATTGCAGAGGTCAGAGGAGAATGTCCAGGCAGCTGATAGGCAACTCAAATAAACACTTGTTATAACTGAGGTGTGCAGAAGAGCATCTCTGAATGCGCAAGACATCAAACCTAGAAGAAGATCATTGACAGCAGCTGAAGACCACTCCTGTCAGCTGAGAACAGGAAACTAAGCCGACACGTCACACAGGCTCACCAAAACTAGTTGACAGAAGATTGGAAAAACTCTTGACTCTTGGCAATATTTGGTATAAATGACATGAAAGCATGAATGCACCTCGCTTTTATGACTAGTTATAACTGTTAGTTGTCGTATAATGGTGTGGGGATAGTTTCTAGCCACGCTTGGAGCAACTTAGTACCAACTGAGTATTGTTTAAATTCCAGATGCCACTCGAGTATTGTTTCTGAACATGTCCATTCCTTTATGACCACAGTGAAGCCATCTTCTGATGGGAAATGTCCTCAAGTCACAACACCCATTCTCATCTTAAACTGGTTTCTTGAACATGACAATGGGTTCTGTGTACTCAAATGGCCTCAACAGACTTCATATCTCAATCCAAAAGAGCACCTTTGAGAAATGAACCAGTATGGACCAGAATCTCTGAGGCAAAAAGGACCCAGATAGCTAATAGCAAGCAGTCTAAAAGTGTCCAGTGAACTGCAGGGGCTTGCAGGAAAAAAAGCCTAATAAAGTAGACGTAGCGTGCTTTTCCTTTATGTTCTCTCATACATTTATTATTGCAATTATGGATGTTCATGTTAAAGTTTTAAATAAAGCGGTAGCCACATTAAATATTTCACAAAAACATACCAAAAAAGTTTTAAAATTGAGACTTTTACTGATATGGACTTCCTTTTTTGTTGTTGGACAGTGTTCACCAACTGTTAAACCACCAAAAATGAAATGAAGACTAAATGTGTTACACAACCTGCTGCACATATATAATATTAAACATACTTTCACTAAACTACAGAGCTTCCTTGGTTTAAATGAACCTTTATCATGGAAAGCAGGAGCGACAAATATGTTTTAAAAATTGCTTCACATGGGATGACATTCAGGAAAATAGCAAACTTAACAACGTGCAATGAAATTCTTAATATTTGGAAAAAACCTGGAGGACACTGAGTGAAGCAGAAAATGTTGATGAAAAACCTTGCAGGTTTACTTCATATTTTAATGGGGGTGTCTACTGTAAATGACCCATTATTAACAATGATTAAGCATAATAATAAAGCAGACTGCAGGCGAGACTAAAAAGGAATACAAGGATTGGTTAACATGAAGGGAAGAGTCATGACAAAACACGGAGGAACTCAAAAGTCGACAGAACTACACTTCTTTGAGGTGCACAGAAGCATTTGAAAAGTGTTAAAGTATGTAATGGGAGACATATTTTTCAACCAAACAACGGCTTTTGTTTCCAGTGAAAGAAATTTCCTTAAAAGTAAAACATGCCTTCTTTTTATTTCTACAGAGATTACAAGATTAATTCTACAGCCACCAAATGCTGACAAGTGAATATCACATGTTTGTGCTTTGGAATGAATGCAATAATAGATTGAATTAAAGGGGGGAAAAAACCTGCCTCCTCCATAGTTAGCCTGGAACTCAGCAGAGTCTGCTTTTTCGAATTAAACTGCGACGTTACGTGTCTGTCTCAAGTGGCTGCAAAGACTCTGCTGTGAGATGAGATGTACAGTATAAGACCCATGAAATTAGTTTAAGGAATGAGAGGAGGGAACCTAAAAGAATTAAGTAGTACAAGATGAAAGACAGCTTTTTCACATCTTGGCACACGACTGAGACTTTCAGGAGGCACAGGAGCCAGACAGCTGCAGGCCTGGACCTGACCTCCACAGGAGTCGAGCCTAAGGCAACACGACTTTGCCGATGTTTATCTGAACGATGGAGCAGGTCGGGTTACGCATTACATTCCAGCATGTGTACGTAACCTGTCCACCGAACAGCAACGCAGCCCATTTGTCAGGTGGCTTGACATCTTGAGTGCTGGAGGTTTTTTTTTAATATATATATATATATATATATATATATATTTTGTTTAATCAGTCAATCTATGTGTTTAGGCAGATAAAGCGCCCTATCATTAACATCTACAACACTCTCCGTCTCCTTGGTGATCTGTTCTGTTAGGTACTAATTACAATTGGCATAAGTCTTGTCTTGTTAAGTTGGATGTAATTAAAACTTGTAAGCCTGACGGTCCATGGGAACAGCAAGAACACCCCACAGCACCATGATGTCGAGCATGCATTCAGAAATGCCCAGAAGGGATCTCAGTAAACTGCTGATAAAATGCTACAGCGAGACACAGAACTATGCACACCTCAGCTGCTCAATGCAACACTGCAAAACTTACCAAGGTTTGGCTTGAGCTACTTTTTTTTAACCTTAAAGAAAAACTGTATATTTCTTCTCTTTTGCAGCGTGTCGCTTTCATAGAGTCGAGATGTCAGACAGTTTAGTTGCCTCTGGCAAAGTTTGAATTACTTTCAAGTGACTTTGTTCCATCCCTGACATCACCTTAGCCTAAACTTGTCTTGAAATCTGCAGAGAGAGGGAGGGAATAGAAGCAGATATTGATTAGTGTGCTTCTCATGAAAGGCTCTAGGGTGAACAGTAAATGCTTATGGAAGGAAGCAATAGCACATCAATGTAAAGTGATGAAAAGTCTCTGCAAAGACTTCATCATATCTAATGAATTTAAACAACACTGCAAGTGGGTGGTAAAAAAGGAGAAAATGCTTAAGGCTCTTTGATAACAGTTGATGAGTGTTTCTGAAGCCATCACGAGTCAGCAAACCAGGGTGTAACTTTATAGGGGTTAGGAAACTTGAACCGTAACTTGATAGACTGATAGTGGAGTGTGTTGCTTCTTATGTTTTAGGAATAAGATAATTGGTGTTCAAAGGGACTACAAGAGAACTAACGTGAGGAAACCCGAACTGTTTGTAAAGATATGAGCAGGGAATATTGTGAAAAGTCATATCTGATAAGCATTCTAGATAACCTTTGCCAGTTCAAGCCAGAAGCCCTTTGGATAGTTTTGTCAAAGCTTTCTGTTGATGACCCCTGTTCAGATTAATGAGAGTATGTCAGCATAACCCTCACACCCTGACAAATTAGAAAGTTTGTAGAAATTCAAAGAAACTGCAACTGATGCCCTTTTATATAGAACTCGCATGGGTCATATGGCACATTTCCTGTGAAAGCAATGTGAAAATTTCCATTGGATGAATTCCTGGAGCTGAAATAACAATAATATCAAATAATATTAGTGGGAAGCGCTAAATGTTAGTTTCAGTTTTATGGCAACAGCTTGCAGGAAAACAGTCCTCCTCTTATTTTAGCTGGAATGTAAAGTTTTAATTTATGTGTTTATTCCTGCGCATGTCCTTGAGTAACTTATTTAATTAGCGTTATAAAACTGACGAATGCGGGTATTTGCTCATCTGCTGTATCTGTGCTTGAGGTATCAAAGAGACAAATGTTTGCTTCGTTGCAGTAGAAGGGAGGTTCCACCAGGCAGATGAAATGCAATTCAGAAAGTCATTATTAAACAAAACAAAACTACTAAATATGTGTACCCGATAGCCATTTTTTTCTCATTAATAGCTTTAAATTATCCCTTTCCTAAAGCCCTGCAACCTCATGTCAGGATATTAAATGTGGTCTGTTAGAGGATTTTGCCCCTTTCAGAGATACTTTCGGTTTCACCCACGTGTTAGGTTATGGGAACTAGACCTTTTGGTTTGATTTAAAAAATTGAATGTTGAAAAAAATCCATTGTGTTTATTAAATGTGATGCCACAGGGTCCCTTCACAAGTATCCATATGTGATGAGGTAGCATGAGCAAGCTGATTTGTCAAGACACTGAAGCCAAAGGACATTTTTGTGGGTTCGTGTGAGACGACAGTGGCCCTGACAAAACAGAGAACGGCCTATCTTAAAGCAAGCTGCAGCCCTAGTAGGGTATTACAGTCAGTAACTAAAGTAAGAGAAGTAGCATATGTAAAATGATGACAGTCCCTTCATGTTTTCTGGATTTCAAAGAGAAGCCAGCCCCTGAGAGCCTCATTGACCTCCGCAGTCACTGATATCTATTAGGCTGTATACATAGTTTTGTTTAAACAAATGTGTGTAAATTCTCACTTTTGTTAACAAGCATACAAACATCATCAGCACTCTTAATACATTCATCCAATAGCTCTGGAATCTATTTAAATCCATCATCATACTATCCTTTGCCACTTCCACTTTGAGGCATAATTAACATGCAACAACAAAGCCACGGATAATTGAATTTTCGTTCCATTTTCGTATTGCAGCAAGTGCCATCCAACGTGACACTTGATCAAAGGAGAGCTCCTGCTGTCCGCATATGCTGACAGATGTGTTTCAGAGGAATATTCAGCATAGTATGAGGTGGATTTTCAGCTTTGGAGAGTTTATCTTCTGTGAGGCAAAAACTTCAGTTAAAAATAAAGAATTACTCTAAATCAAGGTTTTTACGGCTCCCTATATAATCCACTGCACATCAAGCTGAATACTTGTGAAGGCTATGAAATTCAAATGCACTAGATAAAGTTTATGTGCATAATTAATTATGAAATAAAAGATCAAAAATCGTATGCAAAAATAACACGGATGCGATTAACAAGTAATTAATTTGTAGCCTGTCAGAGTATATGAGTAAAAACTGGGTTCCCTGCTTATAAAAAAAAAAAAAAATGTCTGGTTTGGAACAGCTGCTTTTACAGCTGCTTAATGAAATGTAGCATTTCTGTATCCTTCTGAATAACGTTTTTCTGTCATGTAGTGTTGAAGAGTAGGGTGTCTCTTCGCCACGGAAAATGCTCAGTGAGTGACAGGAGCATTGGAGGTCAGTTGTGTACATCGCCACTGCTCAGGTTATGAGTTCATGCTGTGCGTGCATCCAGAAAAATGAGCACCTTCAGCAGCAACTGAAAAAACAAAACGAAAGACAAAAGTGCTCCCTACAAGAGCCAGCCCTTGTCAGCGGTTTCATGCAGGAACTATTTTCTTTCTACTGAACGACACCCACTAGCTGGATCACTCTGCATCTACCCGTGACAAGAGGCTCTTGTCGGTGATGGTGTAACGGAATGTAAACAATAGTGGGGCCCCCGCTGACTGAGCTGCAAAGTTAGTTAGCTGCGAGCGTCTCCTTTGGCAGACGTAGACAGTGAAAACCTACAGGAAACTGATCACTGCAGAGTTTTTGGATTTTATTGAATTGCCAGGTCATGATTTCTGGAAAGGCACATCACTACTCAGTTTCCCTAACATACTTTTGGTGCTTTGAGCAGCATTTGAGCAGAGGTAAATGTTATTCAGTTCTATTATATTCAAAAGAAGGCAATTACTTCTGATAATAGAAGCAGAGACCAGAGGAAGACTAGGCGGTAAAAAGAAAATGTACTCTCTTTTAATTCTAAGGTTCTATATAACAGAACATATTAAAAACATAAAGAGGGTAAATGTAACCTCAGATCAAAAAACACAGTGTAATTATTTATTTAGCGAAAAACTACCGTGGAATCTCTCCAGGTAATCCAACTTCCTCCCACAGTTCAAAAAATGTAGATAATGGGGCTAGCTATAGGTGTGAATGTGAGTTCAAATAATTACCTGCCTCTTGGTGTTAGCCCAGCCTGTCCAGGATTGGATGGATGGATGTTATGGATAGAAAATGAATCCAAAATACAGAAACAGTGTGTGAAAACCTACCGCATGTACACCTCATGATTCAATAGCTGGTAGAACCACCTTTTTCTGCAATAATTTGAAGTTACTGACAGAGAAACAGCCTCGCATTTGATTGTAGAATACTTTGGTATACAGAGGCCATGGCTGACTTAGTGACTGCAAGGTGCCCGGGACCTGTGGCTGCAATGCAATTCTAAATCATGAGCCGTCACCACCATGTTTCACAGTTGGTATAAAATGTTTGCAGTGATATGCTGTGTTTGGGTTTTGCCAGATGTCAAACATTGCCTCTTTGGTCCCTGTTTTAGAAGTCTTATGGTTTGTTCAGATGCAACTTTGCAAACCTAAAGTGTGCTGCCATGTCCTTGTCAGAGAGGAGAAACGTTCTCCTGGTAATCTTTCCAAACAATTCATACGTGTTCAGTCTTTTTTCAAAATGTATTATTTTCATCACCTTCAACATTTAACATGTTTACTGTGGCCTGTAGACTCTGAGATATAGCACTTGGATTTTTTTGTAATTTCTTCGAGCATTGCATGGTCTGACATGTGGATGAACTTGCTGGGACATTCACTCCTGGTAAGACTGTCTTGAATGTTTTTCTTTCTCATTGCAGAGTAATGAACTTAAGATCGTTTGGACAAAGACTGATAGACAGCAACATTTGTTTTTCTAAGATTACTGCTAATCTCATTCCTTGGGGAAATGGTGTTAACGTATACCTGAATTCTCCAGACCCGCAAACTGATAAACATCTGCTTTTATAGAGGCGGTCACACTTGATGATGATCAGTTAAACACGTGCATCTCATTAGCAGCGTTTGGCTGTTACTTACCTTGTTAATTCCTATGGAAAAACTACTTGGTTTTTCCCCATATTGCTTCTGGATTTTGGCTTTTTTTTTGGTCGAGTAAATAATGACATAGTGTAATATGTCATGTTTTGTAGCTCACCTGAAGTTGTATTTACCTAATTTTAAAGACAGATGACTTGTTATTATGTCCTGATAGTTAAAATGGTAGAATTTAAAGAAAGAGTATTTTCTGTTTGACCATATACATTTGATTTTAAACTCAACTCTACCTGTACACTTTACCACACATTTTTTGCAGAATAAGTTAACGGGTGATGACTTAAATGAGGCAGCACTTCTAAATTAATTCAACTTGAAAACTTTAGCAAAATTAATTTACAGTTTCAAGTTGGCTTAAAGCTGTTCTAATTAATATTTTTTACATTAATAATTAATAATTCTGTTACCCAGAGTGGCAAAGCCAAAGTGTCAAACCGCACAAAATTCAAAGAACAAATAGCCACCCAAGAGCCAGCTATTTCGCTCTGATTTGGACCAAAGAAAGACAGTAAACATTAGAGTCACGTCTGTTAGATGGACACAGATCTGCCAGCATACTAAACTACTACAGAATTTCCAGTTTTGGAAAATAGCCTACTCCCCAAAGTGCAGAAAAAGGAACAGTCTCAGCAAATCCTGGACAACAAGAATTATGGTAAAACACAACACACTGCTTTGGGCTGCTGTGTTAGCTACCACTGCTGGCAGCACAAACTCTGGTGCTTTATATTTCATTTTTTGCTGACAAAATCCTCCTCCCTGGAATAATGCCACTGAGCCCTTGCTTTATGGAATTTAACAGGACAGTCAAAATAACATAAACAGCAGCTTTGCACAGTAATTTTAACCAAAGCTTGTAAGGCGCTACAAAGTCATCAAATAGACCGGAGTTTCTTTCACATTTCAGATTAAAGGGGTTTCATGTTATAAGTATAATTTCACACACACATTTTCCATAAGTTTAGACAACAAAACTATTTGGTTTGGTTAGTTTTGCAAAGCCATTTGTTGTTTATTATTATTATTTGTTTATAATAAACCATGATTATTTCATGGTGGTAAAAGTCCAGATTAAATAAATCACACTAAATGGTACAGTACATTATCATGTGACACCAAGTGATCCCAGCTAAGCCAGGTAAAGAGTTTTAACAGAGAACGAGCACAGAGTTTTACAAGCTCCTGAAAATATTCATGGTATATATATTTTTATTATTTTATTAATGAGTCTGACTTCTTGTGAAATTGTTGAGTCTTTGGTTTTGGTTTTTAGAACGCGGTCTTCCCTGAAATTAGCTGTTTCTTTCCTTTGTTCTTGGATAAATGTATATTTATCCCTTATACATAGTTTTTTATTTTACTTTATTTTACTTTATTTTTCTTATTTCTTATATATAGTTTTTATTTATTTTCTTTATGGTCACTGGCGGTCGTATAAGCATTTCACTACATATCGTACTGTGTATGACTGTGTATGTGACAAATAAAATTTGAATTTGATTTGGCTCATTGTCATTCTAGTATGTTGAGCTTTAGTTACATCGTATTAAGTTTTAGATGCCTTCACTTGAATCTGTTTCGTCTTCTTCTTCCTCCTTGTCTCCGTTGGATTGTTTGCTTTACTGTGTTTCCTTGTGTAAGCTTTCCATAACCCCATTTCCTGTTCCTTGTGAGGTTTTTAGTTTTGTACCTTTTGATTTAGTCACCTTTGTTGCTTTTCACTTTTATTATTAGCTTTAAAATAAAGTCAGCTTTTTGCCTTTGGTTCCACTTTTGAACTGAAGCATAACACATACTTGTTGATGTCTTGCAGACTATTATCAGTGCCCAAGAGCCCAACAAAGAAAGTATTTCTAAGCTTTTAGTCTTTTTAGTAAAATGACATTAGCATCCTTGTGTCCTGTGTGTCATATTATCTAGAATTAGTGTAAAAGCTTTTTCCAGAAAAACATAATAATTTATGGTTTTATTTGTCTATAAAAGGCCCGTCTTGCACAGTTGAAGAGGAATTGCACTTGTGGTAAATATTACTTCTGTAATATAATATTTTTTCACAAACATATAGCTATATACTGATAATGTCCTGTGGATTCTCGGTACATTCATGGTACATTAACTTCAGCTAATACAGGTATTTCACTGGAGTTATTCACAAATCTCTCTCTCTCGCGTTCTCCCTCTGTCTGTCTATCTATCTATCTGTCTTACTCCGCTCATGCATTTCTAAAAACCTGAAATTATGTGACACTTGATCATATCTGTACGAGAAACCTAACTCAAGAACTGAAAAAAACAACAACAACAAAACAAACCACAGAATGGTGTAAGCTATCTAATATCTTAACATCTCCAGCACACACTTGACAATTATGAGAGTGTGGAGAGCTGAAGTGCAATTGCCTTTGCATTAGTGTGAATTATGAGCTAATCAGTATTTTGGTGAGCAGGAAAGCAGGCCATAAGATGAGATAAAGGCCTCTCTTTCTCCCCTGGAGATGCATGCTGGTGCCTCGCTAATGGTGGCTAATTTGCTAGTGAGGCATAATTGGGTTCCGGAAGCATAAACTCCACGGGAGTTTTGAACACCAACAGAGATAGTAGTAGGGTGATTGTGTGCGAGGGTGTGTGTGGTTGGGCTAGATTGCCTCACAGTATGTGTGAACGACAGATATGTGTTAAGTGTGGATGTTGTATCCTTTAGTGTTTATTCAAACAGTATGAATATTATTTATAGAGTGTATTTACAATTACCTTTAATGATATTAGTTGTTTGTATGTGTGCTTGAATCTGTGCATAGAGTCAGAGAGGGTATCTTTATGTAAATTAGAAACTGCAGGAAGCAGAGAAAAGGCTTTGCCATCTCTGTAACTATGAGATCTTCAGATCCACTTTAGGCAGCACAGAAGAGTTTTAAACATACATTCTTTACTAAAGTAGAAGTACATATATTTGTGTTAAAAATACTCTCAGTAATGCTGTGTAAAAAAAATTTAAAATCTGAAGTACTGATCAAACTTCTTTACTCAGTAATGTCAGTTGTGAACTCCAGCAGATTTTCTTGGCTTTAATCAGCTGACCTGTGCTGCCGGTGCTCTGAGGTTTACTGCTCTTTGTGGATTTACACATCTGAATTCTACAAGATGCAAGCAGATGATCACAAACTATGCTAGCTAATTTTCATTCCCTACACTGACACTATGCTGCTACAGTTGGTATAAAGTTTTGATTCAATGAATGAATCTAAGCATTATCAGCCTAAATTCAAATTAATTTCTGTTGTAGTTGATGTACTCTAACACTGACCATGAACAACACAGCCACTGTGCACAAGTGCAGCGTTTTACTATAAGTTCATCACAGTACAGCAAACTAATCCGTTTATCCTGCACTGAACTGCCAGTATTTTTATGCAACCTTTGAATAATGTTAGTGAACTTCAGTTGGTTTTACAAGACGTTTCACAATATGTAAAAAGTGTAAAGAGTAGAGATACATAGATAGATACATAGACAGAATACAGATATTTGTGTTAACCTGTAAGAGAAAAAAATAAAAAGTTAGAAAAAGAAATAATCGAAGTACAGGTACCTGAAAATTCTACTGAAAAACAGTAACAAAGTATTTGTACCATAAGTTATATATAATGTAACATTTACTTGCCACCTGTGCTTACAGACTATAAACATATACAAAAAACTTGGTTATAAAAAGTGTGCGGTGTTTGCTCATTCCCCGTGGTGTAATCTACAGTATAAAAAAGGTTTAATTACCTCTACCAAATTGCATCAATTTGGCAGGTTTATGTTTTAAACCTTACAACAAAAGTGATTCACAAAATTGATAAGACATCTGTGTGACTCTGATGTTTCTGTTGTTGACCGACTTGCACCACAGTAAAGCCAGTATTTTGTAGCATTTGTCACTTTACTTTTTTCTAAACGTTCTCTCACATTCGTCCCTTCCCAGAAACAGTTAAGTGCAATGAAAGCAAACTGCACTGCAGATGACCCCTAAGTTTCAAATCTCAGTCATAATAACCTTTCCACCATTTTTACTACATCCTGACTCAAAATAGAAGACTTGTCTCCAACTGTGTTGACAAAAGAGGGTGTGCATTTCATTTGCTCATTTCTGAGAGTTGCAGAGATACTTGATGTCTGTCATACTCGGTTCCTCTTGTCCTCCTCAATTACAAACACCCGGAAAAGCTTGAGGTACCGTGCTCACTTAGAGCACAACACTGAAAAAAAACCAACCCTTTTTTTGAAAAATGAACAGTATTGATGCCACCCAAATGTAGATTGCGGCTATATGGGCTATACTTAGTCTTCACTTATTGGTCAGTTAGGATGATAAAAAAAAAAGCCAATGCTGGTTGGTTGTTAGACTTTTATATTAGTTAAATAGTTTATGTCTTCCATTTGACTGAGGAAAGAAAATATAATGTAAATTGCTATTTGAATAGATTTATCATTGAATCATTCAGTTTTTTTCACACACTAAACATAATCCAATTAATTTTCTCATTAATTAAGATTCTGAAAAATATAGTTTTAAAATATCCCCTAAGAAGGCTGTTGTTTGTTGATTTTGTTTATGAACACATCATGGAAATAAATGTAAATGTAACTGCAGCTAGATGCAACAACTTGCAAACATTTAGAGAACAAATGAGCTTACATTTATAATATTAATTTTAAAAAGTAAGACGACAGAGTCCCCAGGTGGCATACCCTCAAGCACCTCCATAAGGGACTCCAAGAAGGCCAGTCAAGACCCGTTTCCCAACCCAAAGGCGAAGGGAACAAACCCTCTCGTCCACCTGGAAAAACTCCAATATACAGGCAACAAGCCGAGGGGATACTAAGCTACTCACCCCAGTCAAGCGCAACTCCAGACTGAGACAGAGTCCAGCCCCTGTCAAGGAGACTAGTTCCGGAGTCCAAGCCGTGTGTTGAGATGATCCTGACTATATCTAGTCCATACCTCTCAACGTCACACACTAGCTCAGGCTCTTTCCCCACCAGAGAGATAACATTCCATGTCCCAATCGCTAGTCTCAGTAGCCGGGGATCGGTTGACCAGGTTCTCCGCCCCTGGCTGCCACCCAGCACACAATGCACCCGAGCTTCGACAACATTCTGAGAGACACTGGGGAAATTGAGTCCAAATAGACCAGTTCAGTACCTCCATTGCTGAAGCTAGTGCACTGAGCTGTGGTCGATAGGTGGTTGGTGCCTGTCCTAGTGGTAACCCCCAAACCAGAGGGTGGACACCGGAGGTGAAGGGAACCATCAGGCTGAGACTACGTTTACACTACTCCGGATAAATTTGAAAACGGCGTTTTCGTCTAAAAACGCTCCGCGTCCACACTATCGTTTTCAATCGTTTCCGAAAATGCTTACGTTCCTGTACCGCGCATGTGTGAAACGTAAGACGATTCGACCTGCGTCATTTCTGTCTGCCGTTTATTTACTTATGTACTTTACATTCCCTCTTCTTTGAAGAAAAGCTATCTGGAGCATGTACAAACTGATATTAATCTTTAATAGGGCCGTCAAAACTGAGAGCAAACACAACAACTGCTGTAAAATGCCGTCCGCCATCTAGTTGAATTGGTCACATGACTGCATCACATGACTAAAATCCGTCATC
>VVHJ01039130.1:0-17322 GCA_015107715.1 Tylochromis polylepis | reverse complement strand
ATGATCTGCTGTGTGGCAGGCGGAATGGTGGACCCAAATGCAGGACTCGTAGAGGTGGAAAATGAACTTAAGTGGCTTTATTTGTTGTCCTCTCCAAACAACAACATACACACACACACGAACAAAAGACCGGTAGGCAGGCTGGCAGACGGAACACACAGACGGGATGAGAATACATGAGGGTTGAGGGTACGACGCGACACCGACTCCAGAACACACAGGGCTTAAATACACAGAGCTAATAAGGGGACCGGACACAGGAGGGCAACACAGCTGAGCTCAATAACCCAGACGACACATACAGACAAAACTGAATACATTCACCACAGACATAGATCTTCAACATAAAGCAGGAAATGACGGCACACAGACTGGCCTAGGGTGAACTCAAAGACTGATAATAATAACACAAATCAAAACCGCTGGGTCACCGACCCAGGACCGTGACAGAGGCGTTGGTGGTACTAGAGGAGATGCATAGGACAACATGCAGCAGATGGTAACTGTGAGTGGTGGAAGAAGTTTCCAAGCCCTTGACTTAAGTAAAGTAGAGTTGATACATAAGAAAACAACTCAATCTTAAATCCAAGAAATTAGCTTAAACAACTGAAATGAATGCTATACTTTAAATATACACTTAATCTAATGTTATTTTTCACCACTAGTAATATAAGGCAGGCTCTGGGTATTAAAGTTTAAAGTGGCAGCTGGCTAGTAAAGATGGATTTTAAGTCAAAACAGAAAAAACATTAAAACTTTATAGGGGCTGTTCAAATACACAATAAATGGCTGCACAATGCACCTCAATGGCACATTATTTGATTCATCTTTTTACAAACTACAGTTAATCAATTCTGTACTCCATGTGAGCATCTCTGAGTTATCCTGTGTGTTGCTGTTTCCCTTAATGCAGGACTCAGGGATTGATATTGGTGATGTGTCTGAGAGGAAGGCTCTGAGGAAGAGGCTGCAGTGTAAAACTTTCCGATGGTACCTGGTCAACATCTACCCTGATATGAGGATGTACAGCGACACCGTCGCATACGGAATAGTAAGCTACCGACTCTCTCTTCATTCTAAATTCAGTTCGGTGTCTGCAAATGCCAACGCAGGGCTAAACCATGCCTGAGCAAATCATTTTAATCCCTTGTGCTGGGATACGGATGGCTGCAGTCAGGAACACAAACAGTTCACATAGACCAGGTTGCTTCAGCAACTCTGACACTTTCCTACACTCTTAATAGTATTTATTCTTTTTTGGTTTCTTATCATATTTTGTTATAAACTGCAGTAAGGTTAATTAAAAGATACCTGTAGCATATTCTTCTAGAGAGCATTGCGGCACAGTTATCAGTCAGAATTGCCAGAAAACATGACACCCAATTGGCATGCTGGCAGTGCTTCTATTTGCCCGTTCCTAGGTGTTCTCAAACAGCTGCATTTCCACGGTCCTCCCACGCCACATCACTACGATCCACCCAAATCCACTGTGACACGCAGGCCACACTATTATCACACTCATTTTTATCTTTTTTTCCCCACATTAACTGACAGTGGATAGTGGATGGATATAGAGAAGGGAATAGATGGGTCTCATTACATTAATTTCCCAGAATTAGTTGACCTAATTACCCTGTATTTGTGCCATGCATTCACGGGTTACTCAGTTGTGGCGTCATGTGGGTTCATTACATGCAGCAGATTGTCAAGCTTTTTAATAAAAACAGCGAAATACAAAGGCAAGGCAGCAGTGTCAAACTAATTTTTCAGTATTATTTATGTTAAAGATAGGTGTTTATCTTTGTCCTTCATGTTTATTGTGTGTGTGTGTGGGCACGAGAGAAAGAGAATGCGAGAAATTGCTTATTTAGATCTTGGGGATGTATACAATCAAATGTGATTTTAGGATGATTAGTTAACCCAGCCCAGCAGATTTAATTTGATTTGATTTCAGTCTCCCCAAGGTATACACTCTTTCACATGCATAACAAATACACTACTAAACAGATAAAGAAAGCTGATATTTCATGTGACATTGCCATGCCATGCACTAACATAAGCAATTACACTTTACAGCTAGCTTATGAATTATAGCTAATGTTGTGTATTTAGATCTTTACCTATAAAGTTGCCAAGGAACTGCCAGTGCCTCTACTTTTACTTCTAGTAATGCACCTAACTGAGTAGCCCCATTCATCATGTATAATTACCAGCCACACCCATTAACAGTAACTCTCCCCTTAATGATCTGTCCACTTCTGAATTGCTAAGTTTTTACTTTACTGGCCACAAAAATAGGCCCCAAGGATCTGTTATTTTTATAGGCTAGTATAGCCCGTAAACCATTAAAAATACAGTAATAATAGTACACAAGATATTGCCTTTACTGTAATACGAACAATCTAAAAGATGATGCTCACAATTTAGTCTTCAACACCAAATTGATTATTTATTCAAGCACTTGGACGGGGACAAAGTATACAGTTCAGTCAGATGACAGAACACATCATAAAATCCAGTTTGTATAACCTGTTCCTACCCAAAGGGCTTTTTGAGCTTCCTGCTTGAAAATGACATGCCCAAAATAAATGTAGTATTTCTCTGCAATTACAAACTCTGTGTAAACAATCTTGGTATCAAAATAAAGCTAACACTTGTGAGCTTTCATAAGAAGTGTAAATATTGCAGCAGATGTTATTGTGTCAAAGTTACTTAGGCTGGAACACAGAAAAAGTAATTAATTTTATTTTTTGCATATAACCTTTCAAAAATATGCTTTACTTCACATTTGAAGCCAGAAAATCAATAATCAACATAAAAACATCATCTGTGCAAAGATTTATGATTCTAAAGCAAAACAGTGAAAAATTCCAGCACTTTTAATTAGTAAATGTCCAGGCGTTGTGCAGTTTGTCTAATTCTGGCACACTCTGGACACCATATATTAGTTGAATTTTTTAAGGTATTAAATAGCAGAAATGAATTAATTTCATTAACATGCCTAAAATGTTGTTGTTGTTTTTTTTTTTGAAGAATTAACCACGCATTCACAGTCAGTGGGCCCTTTCTGCCCTGCACCCTGGTGAGTTTTAATGGACGCTGGCGCTTTAAATTCTGAGGGGCTGTAACTTCGGCTTCTATTAGGCGATTTGCATGATTGACACCTCTTTTTAATCGTTTGAGCCAATACAATCACGGTAACGACGCCGCGTTCACGTCACTTCCACCAATCAGAAGTTGTAGGACCCCACGTGGCTCTAATGTACAGTTAATGCCGCCATTATCAGGACCTACAGCGGCTATCGGCTACCGGTGAAAAACAAGGGAGGAAACTATGGCGTTATTTTTGTGCCTCTATTCTGAGCGCACGTAAATAATTTTTGCAAGTACAAATGTTGCATTTTGAGGAGAAAATTATTTTGAGCGAAGAAAAGCTTAATTTGAGCAAACAAAATTCATTGCTGCGTGCAAGAAATGTATTTCAGTGTTTGCCGTTGTCCATAAACACACACAATAACAGCCCCTCTCGCTCAGTTGTTGGCATTTGCTCTTGCTCAGATCTCTGCTCTGTGTGCTCACAGACATCTGCGGACCTGCTCTCAGTCTGTACACCGTTATAAATGTGCCACAAAACCAACCAATCACAGACTTGGATGCAAAAATTCTGATTGGCTGTTTTGAATCAGCTCGCTAACTACTGCATTCAGGAAACACTGTCCAAAATGTAGATAAATCCAGCAGAATGGTTTGGTTTAAACTAGATTAAAACCAACAATGGTCTTTAAAAATTATATATTTTAAAATAAAATAATTAAACATACAAACCGAAAATGAGTTTAGCTACACTTTGGACAGTGTTTCCTGAATGCAGTAGCTAGTGAGCTGATTGGAGACCAAAACAGCCAATCAGAATTTTTGCATCCAAGTCTGTGATTGGTTGGTTTTGTGGCACAATTTTAACGGTGTACAGAAAGAGTTGAGTGCGAGATGTTGAGAGCGGGAGCGACACACTGAGAGCAGGTCCGCGGATGTCTGTGAGCACAGAGCAGAGATCTGAGCGAGAGCAAATGCCAACAACTGAGCGAGAGGGGCTATTATTGTGTGTGTATATGGATAATACCAAACACTGAAATACATTTCTTGCACGCAGCAATGAATTTTGTTTGCTCAAATTAAGCTTTTCTTCGCTCAAAATAATTTTCTCCTCAAAATGCAACATTTGTGTTTGCAAAAATTATTTACGTGCTCTCAGAATAGAGGCACAAAAATAACGCCATACATTTAATCATCGCTTGTTTTCGATGTTTGGTGGTTGTAGAATGGTTTATATGAGCGTTTAGCTGAGATTCTAAGGTTTCTGTGGATACCACACATGTTGATATTTGCATAAAAGTCATGGAGGGTTGCAAACCGCTTGAGCAGGCGTTGGGGCTCAAGAGGATAAATCAGTTCAAAAATCATGAAGACTAATCATAAGAGCTCACAGGTTGCATATCTGCTACTGACTCTAGGAGAGAAAGGACAGGACATCGTTGTGCCATATTTACTGTTTTTATGTTTGTCCGTATATTAAGATCTCACTGAAACTGAAACACTGACTTTCTCTTCACAACATCATTACCCTTCTCCTAATCAGATTCACTACAGAATGCTTACTTTTAATGATTTTATTACATCTGTTCATTTTAAATACTATTTCAAACAAAATTATCATTAGCACAATCACATATGTATATATTTCTGAATACTATAATTAATTACTGTAGAGTTTGATATTTGGTCCTTTATTTGGTGTATGAAGCTGTGGGAATGATGCTAATGTTCACTAATCTGCCCAAACACAAAGTCAAAAGTGCAATGAATGGAAATTTGCTTAGTTTTCACGGGTATTTTCAAATAACTCTAGCTGTACAACCCAGTATCAGGGCAAAATGGGTAATAGGCACACCAGTCCACCATGTCCATTTCCATGCAAAGTTACAATAAGTTGCAGTAAGCTGCGGTACCAGCAGAGGGAGACATTTTATTTCAAGCCAACATGAAAATTATCACGAGAAAGAATTTAAACAGACATTACTAACACATTGACGTGTAATTAGCTGCTACATTGGCTGCTTAGGTTAATTGTTTGCAGTGATTAAGGACCCGGAATGTATTTCGTACCTTCCTTGCTCATTAGTGACTTCTTGGCTTTAAATACATTATCTCCCCCTGCTGGTACTGCAACATCTGCATGTGTGTCCATTTCACACTTTCAAGAGGCAAAGCATGAAATGGAAATGGTGGACCTGTGTTGGTGTTACACGCTTTGTAGTGATATCGGGTTGGGCTGTAGGCTATTGTTGCAGCATTAATTAACAGAAACAAGATGTTGCTAAATCATGCACATATACTAAACATCTCTAGTGTTTTAAACCTTTGAGCATAGGTTCATGGTCTGGACCAAAGTGGTAGGCTGATATTTTTATTTCTACAGCCAAACATTTCCTCACATTTCCAATTCACGTGTTTCAGGTCTATTTATTTCTCCCTCGTCTTGTCCTCTACAGCTTTGTATCTCAATCCTGCTCCTATCCAGCTTTGTATTTGCTGTGCACACATTAGAGCAGTCCAATCAAATCTGAAGGATTTCATTTTTAAATCTCTCTTGTAACAATACTCCACCCACATATTTTCTGAAACATGTTTCATAGATCATATTTCAAAAGCTAAAGGTCCTGATGGTTCAACGTGACTGGTTTCCCATAGATGTCACTTACTGTTACATATTTATTGTTTTTTACAGATTTAGAAAAGTTTAGACCTGTGCTGTTGATGTGGCCATGCGCTGCCTGTGGATCCACTGATTATCAGATATGAGTAGACATCCCCGGAGGAACTGTGTTCTTCTGATCTCACATCTTTGCCTAATTCACTCCTTGCTCAAACCACTATCCCTGAGCTCCCTGCAGTGCACTTTGTATCTTGCAATCTTGCCGACCTTTGTCATGATGCACATGAATAACCCTCTGGGCCTCAAAATCTGAGTCATGCTCATGAAGAATAACAGTTCTGATTTACATTTTTATATAGTCAAAATTAGTTTAAGAGGATTCAGAATATGATTCATCTTTAGATCTTTCGACCCACTCACGTCCAGTTTCCTCTTTATTTTCTGTAATTATGCTTTAAACCTCATATTCTGTGAGTTTCAGTGAAGGTATATGATTGATCTTGGTATTATATGGTTCCTGTGGGATGTAAACCCTTTTCTGGCCTCTTAATTAGTTACATCTCACTTGTACTGGGTTGGATCATCTTTTGCCTTCAGAACTGCATTAATTATATGTGGCATAGATTCAAAAAGCTGCTGGAAACATTCCTCAGATGTACACTCGGTACTAAGGAGCCTAAATTTTGCCAAGAAATTTCCCACACACCATCAAACCAGCCTGAATCATTGATACGAGGCAGGTTGGATCCTTGCTTTCATGTTGTTCAGAACAAATTCTGACCCTACCAGCTGAATGATCCAGCACAAATTGAGATTCATCAGACCAGGCAATGTTTTTCCAACCTTCGATTGTCCGATTTTGGTGATTTTTCAAATTATACAATCAGTTTCATGTTTTTAGCTTGCCGTTAACAGGGGTGCCCAATAAAGTGGCAAGTGAGTGTATTTCTCCTTTGTCTTTCTGGGTTTGCAGCTCCAAACTTACAGTCTTGTGGAAGTATTTTCAAAGCAAAAGCAAGCACTACATCAGGAAGTATTAACTGTCTGGGTAAAAATTCCCTCCTCTATGGAAGAAGAAATAACGCACTGCAGAGCTGAACAGAGTCGTGGTATGCAGCAGCTTCCTCGCTCTGTTCCAGGACTGTTTTTAGCTTATTGATCAAACATGTAGTACTCTGACATGTAGTACTTTGGATTACAAAAGCATCATCAACATTACTTACTCCAGCATAACAAATAAAACTGACCATACATACAAAACAGCACAGAGTATGTCATTGTCTTGTAGCAGCGTCCTCCGTACGCCATCAATTTTTCAACATTTGGAGTAAAAAATTGAAGAAGTAACAGGACTTCCCCAAGACGAAGAAAAGACACTTGTGCTGCAATAAGTATTATAAAATGGTACCAGGCTCAATCGACGGAGTAATAAAGTGACATGTAATTTACTAACTTAAATAATTGGATTTTTTGTTCAGTTAGTTAAACTCTGAAGGTTGGTCAAGAATTCTCCCTCTGAGTACAATTGTAATTCAGCAGGACAGCAAAATCTTTTTTTTTCCCCCTTGTTTCTTTTCAATTTTCTTCGTAGCTACTTCAGTAAATTAAGTGAGGTGAATAAATCAAGCTGTACTAGAAAAGAGCGCATCGAGTTGTCTTTTAATTGTGACAGGCTTGAATGGAAGCTTGGCACTTCGCTGTGTGAGCCTTGTAGAAATGAGATACTATTGTTGATGGAAGCACACATTTTTAAAGGATAAAAAGGTAACATAACCAATTTCATTTAGTTTACAGTGTTAGCTGCTTGTACCACATGTAAACACATTCGTAGTATTGACTTTAAAAAAAAAAATGTTTCTTTGTGTATTTCCCCAGTTGAAAAATTCTCTGAAGACTGATCTGTGTCTGGACCAGGGGCCTGACAATGACAACATGCCCATCCTGTATCTCTGCCACGGGATGACACCACAGGTTAGTGCTCTCCTAAACATTCTCTCCGTCTCTGCTTCACTTCAGCATGGAGCAAATACTAAAACTGAATATAATACCTATATATCTTGGGTTGTCTTACCCAAACTTGTTTTATCTTGAGGAAATATAACTCGAGCAACAGTCCCCAATGTTTTTAAATACATATTAAACCTGTCTCTACTCCTCAATTTAGCTGTGAACCTTCCTGAAGGAATCCAGCTCAGAATAAAATTCCACATTATCAGCAAAACAAGTTGAAAAAACCATGTTTTCGATTACATTATTTTGTACCTTTTGTATGTTTGTCTCCAGCTTTCTTTTTACACTCTGTCTTTTTGTTTTTAATCAGTTTTTATTTGCTGTTTGTCTGAACTGCTTATCCAGGATATACGTCTGCTCAAATAGGAGGGAGTTTGTGTCTTCAAATGTTAGTACAGCATGATTATCATTTGCTTTCTCCCATCTCTCCCAGCATATCGATCTCTCCATCCCATTACATCTGAGCAGATTGTTTTCAGACTGTTTAACCTTACTGTGATGGTTGTAAACTTGCCTCATAGAGTGTGGTTTGATCTCACATTATCCCTCTCTATTTAAATGAAACTACTGGATGTGCTTCACGCTCAGTGTGGCCTGTGTTGATGTTTACACCACTGTACATTTTAAAACTCATCCCAGAGATTTCTTTGGTGATATATCTATAAGCTTTAGGAATGTTAATAATTATTATTTCCATATTCTGATTAAATTGCTCTTTTTTTTCCAGACCTAGATAACTTAAAACTTGTTAATTATAAATCTGTTTTGAGCTATAAATCCAGGCATATCAAACAAAGGATTGGAGTAGCACCAGCATTTCTAATGAGATTAGGGATCTCTGCTGCAAGACAAATCTAGTCTGCTCTATTTTTATGTTTCAGTGTTACATCATCGGGAGGAATTAGTCCCTGGATCGCTTTTATATTGGTACAGATACAATGACTGTTGCAAACGCATGCTCTAGTCGGTCAGAATGAGTCATTTTAAGCGTCAGCTACTTTCCAGAGATGTTGCTTTTATAGACTTTGTGTCCAAAGTGCTGTGGTAAAAGCAGTACATAAATGTGCTAAAAGAAAACTGCCAAGGCACACATGAAAGGAAGAGTAATACAAAGCTTACACTCCCACAGTAGAGCATGTTGTCAGCAAACATACAGCCCTCCAGCTCGAGCAGTAATAAAACATACCGACTTAAGCACAGCAACAACAGAAGCCACTGCCACAAAGGCCTGGCAGCTTGCACATTTCCAAAAGTGAGCAGCACAGATGAATTAAAAAAAAAAAAAAAGTCACACTTATCAGATTGTTTAATGCCTTGTGCAAAGGAGGTAGGAAGTAATTTGGGAATTATGAGACAAATAAGATTAGAGTAAAAGTAATGCAATCAGCAGAAAAATCTAACTCTGTGTTTTTAATAAAACTTTAATAAAAGAAAGCATTTTGAGTATTTTTGACTGATAATAGGGGGGTTAGGGTGAGGAGGGTAATCTGAACCCCAGAGCCACATAGTTCCCGTTTAATTGTCTGCTCCGAGCTCAGTTTAACTCTGGAACTCTGATGACGTCACTACGCCGTTGTCATTTTGCAGCTCTTTATCATTTGAATTCTGCTACCCAATTAATGTGTTCACCTTTGAGCTTTGTTTTCATCCCTTTGTTTTAAGCTGCCAGTGTAAGTACCCGGATCCTTTACGTTTGTAAGTCTACTAGTAAACAATATGAAAATACTAGAGTCACTGTTCTGCTCATGTAAAACCACAGCGCTGACAGCACAAAGCTGTCAGCAAAGCATGTAAAGCTGTACTCACTCTGCATACAAAAGGGGTCTAGTCAGACACTTGATACTGATCCATTGATGTGTAAATAGCATTTTATTCTTATTTTTATGGCTGGTCGAGGTGGAGGCGTGGAGCTAATTCTAACTGTTTTCTGGACTACACAGTTAGATGCTGTGGCAGCCAATGTAGGCGTTGTGCCCCTCCAGTGGGTCACCAGATAAATCTGGTGAGTTGATTAGTGGGAGAGGGGAAAAAAAGAAAACAAAGCCACATTAATTTCTTTTTACTGCTTTAGGCGTCCAGCTGCATTTTGCTTTTTTGTTAAAGGTCATATAATTCTATCTTTTTGAAATATCTCTGGTAAAAAAAAAAAAAAGAAAGAAATTTAAATTGGGTGCTAACATTTGTTTTTAATAAAAAATGTAATTAATAAATCAAAGAGTTTCGAGTTTACTTATTTACATTCCACCCCTGCACAAATGAGCACATTCATGTCATCGGTACACAGCATAGCACTTTGTTTGTTCAAGACGTCGTGTTTTTCACTCTGTGTGCTCTACACCAAACCAAAGCAAGTTTTATGTCAGTGAATACATAACGTGTTCTTTTGCTTCATTCTTGCAAATGATTTACAGCTTTGTCAGCTTAATATGAGCAAACATTTGCCCTTGAAAAAAGCTCTTGGGAAGGTTTCCGTCAGAGAAAGCACAATTACTCTCCCTCCCCCCAACAATTCCTGAAATAACAATGAGCTTCTTTTGTTGCCTCGCCTGGTCTATCTTTTAGCCTGTGTTCAGTCAGGAAAGCGGTATAAATATGCATCTTTAATGCATGTAAATCAGCCTCACAGATCTCTCTTTAATACTGAAAGAAAGCCCAAGAGCAAGCCTCATTTGCTGCATAGTTTAATACCTGTATAGCATATACAGCTGGAGAAGTGCCATTATCTAAATGTCAACCACACCAATCTGAACATGCACAGTAAAGCAACATGCAGTTTGCTTATAGCAGGGTTTTGTGGTCATTTCAGAATGTTTACTACACCAGTACTCAGCGGCTCCACATTGGGCTCCTCAGTCCCACCGTTGATGACGATGACAACAAGTGCCTGGTGGATGTGAATAGCAGACCCCGCCTCATCGAGTGCAGCTATGCTGCAGAAAAGCGCATGAAACTCCACTGGCTCTTTACTCAGGTAAAAAACCCACAGCACAGATCTTCAGGAAAAACCTTAAATAGCTCTTCCAAACACTTCCTGGAAAACTCATTATCACAATATTACTATCCATCATTTTAGGACAGGAAGCACCAAATTTTCACTGAAAGTATAAATTGTGGCTGTTGTTCATTCATGTTGCAACACATGGCAGTGACAATTGAAGTTCTGTGGTAAACACGGATACACACAGATATTAAAATGTGTATGAACATAAGACTGTCAACATAAGGAAAAGCGGTTTCAGTAAATCCCCTCAAACAATAGAGAGTGCCTGAGAAGAAAGTCAAAGAAACTGTCTTAAAAAAAACAGAATAAATTAAACTTCATCTCACCTTCCTTGTTGGTCAGGTCGTCAGACTTTATTCACATCCCATGGGATGTTTTTCTCAAGCCTGTGAAAGAGAGTTGTGTTTAGTTTTGTAAAAAGGATGTTATAGCAGGAAAAAGAGCATTCACACACTTGGTTTAGTTTAAGCTACAAGTGTTAATGGTGTCCTGGTTCCAGGGTCGTGCGCTGTCTCTGAGTGCTGAATCATTAGTTTATATATCTGAGTTTGGGTTTTCTATATTCTAGTATGTGAAGTTTTGACTCATCTATTTTGGGGTTTGGATTCTTGTAATGGTTTTATTTTGAAGTCCCTGCCTTGGTTTTATTATTATATTGCTTGCCTCCTCACCATTTTCTTTATTCAGTGTTATTTTTCTTGTCTAAGTATTTAGTTGGGTCCTTTTGTCATTTCCCATTTTGTTTTCATAGTTTGTGGTCTCTACCTAGTTCTGTTGGAGGTTTCTTCCTGTTAAATTTGAGGGTTTTTTCTTCCTACTGTCGCCAAGTGCTGGCTCACATGGTATGATGTGATTGTTGGGGTTTTCTTACCTTACAACATAAAGCACCTTAAGGCGACTGTTGTTGTGATTTGGTGCTATATAAATAAAATCGAATTGAAAAGTAATTAAGGGAGCACTTAAAATTTCACATTGCATTTAAAGTCCATAGTCCCGTCTTCCCTCTGTCATGTCATTTTCTAAGTTCAGTGTGTGTTCCTGCCTTGTTTCTGTGCTTGGACTGCTTTTCTCTTTGTGTTTTTTGGATGTGGTTATCAGCATAAAAGGCTCACTTCTCTGTCTCTTGATCCTCTAAAATCTACAGTCCACACAGGGAACTGTTTGCTTTTAGACACCAAGCATCAGTTTATAATCTTTTTCTGAATGCTTAATCATATAAGTGGTTAAGTTACAATTTAAGTTCCCTTCAGCTCATTTGGACACAAAGACTCACTGAAAATTAATGATTGTCTCACTTCATTAGTAGCTCAATGGTATTTCAATAGAACTGGGGGAAATTTGATTTACTTTGTGCTTTCATTTGGTCTTGTAGCTTCACATACTCTCTGCTATGCTCTCAGAGTACGCTCATATTCGTGTTCTCTTTTTCATTTTTATGTGTAAAATCCCAAAATAGTGCTTTTTAAGAGGCTTGCTGTAACAAGAACAGCATTGTTTTGACTCTGGTGCCTCTAGACCTGTGTCTGTTTGGTTTGGCATAACAGACACACACTCAAGATCATATGTCACACATTCCCTTGTTGATCTTTACGTGGTAGTTTTAGTTAACTTTGTATAATTTAGTAAGTGGAATGAGGGCATATCAGCAAGGCTGGAGCATACGTCTCTGAAATGTGCCATCAATTATTGACACAGTTTTAGCTGCACAAGGAGTCAAACTTCAGCAGAAATAGATCGCCTTGATGCAGCTATTCCAACTCTGAAAGAAGGAGTGCTCTGCAAATAAGAGGGAAAAACTTTGATTTATCTTAATTCAAATGCTGCACTGTTCTACACAAAACCTGGTTAGATAAAAATATTTTTAACCTCTTTCTAATGAAATGTGGAAAATTGCCTCACCTCCTTTACTCACTCTAAAAGCCTCTCATTAGCCACAGTGTGATTTCCATTGTCCTCAGTTTGAGAAATAAATTAATTGTTTGCTTTCATGTAAAGATTACTCACATGGTGGTAGATTAGAAAGAAAACCTAAATGGTAACGTTTGGTTTAGTTGTATACTTTGTGGGTGATGCATTTTTTTTAATCACTCTTCCAAATTCAAGTAACATCCGTCCTGTCTATGATATTTATCCACACATTTTAAGAAGACGTACCAAGATTCCATGTAGACAAGTTGGCTGATTAAAACCCAGAGCTTCTACTTTTATCACCCAGTGTTACAGATTTACAGGGACTCTGGCTTTTACAATGGCCATGTTCCAGCTCTGTGAATCAAAGCCCAGTCTTCAGTTTGTTCAGCGATTACAATAAGTCTTGCATTGTGTTTATTGATGTCTGTTTCCCCAGTTTGCAAATCAATCAAACAGTTGTTTTGCAGGCAGGATTAAGACTAAAGATGTCATCCCTCTATGCAAGAGCCAGAAAAATAGCTGCATCCCCAGATTAAGTACAAATGTACTTATATAATTATCCAAAAAAAGATATTTATTAAAGGTATGATCATGCCCTAAGTTTTATCATTATTTTCTTTTCTTTTTTTAACACACTGTAAAGCTGGAGTTTGCATGTTTTTTTCGGGTACTCTTTGGGCCAAAGACATGCATGTTAGGTTAATTGGTGATTCCAAATTGGCCACAGGTGTGAATGTCAGCATGAATGGTTGTCTCTGTTAGCCTTGTCCAACGTGTACCCCACCTTGTGACAGCTTGGACAGGCTCAGGTCTACCAAGACTAACTGAATAAGGAGAAGAAAATGGAAAATGAAGTGTCACACTGTTTTATTTTTTGGTTTTTTTGGTTTCTTTTTGTTGACACACAGAATTAGTTTCTCTTTGCAAGTCATCAGTCATCAAGAAAGTCACTGATCACATTGATACTGAGTAGAATTAAATTAAACATTACAAAACTCAGAAACTTCATAAGTTGTAATTAATCTTTTGTCTAATATTACTTACTGAATTTCTGGATGTTTATTTCTAATAGACATGTCTTAAGACAGCATGAGTAATCCCCCAGCACACACACACACACACACGGCATATGTTTTTTAGTCTAATGCCAGAACATTTAGTCCTGGATATGGCCAGGACACCAGCAGAGTGATATTCTATGAATAAAGTTCAAGACGGCCACATTTTTTGGCTTTTTGTTTTTTGGCTAGCTCGATAAAAACTAAAACTCCAGCTGGAGATAATGGGCATAATGAAGGTCATCATCAACTTTCTCTGTTAAACCCAGTTTAGTGCCTCAAGCTCTGAGTTTCACATGTCATTTGATGCTTCATCAGCAAAAAATGATCAAAAAGATGCTGATAATAAAGTGGTCATGAAAAAACAGTATAATGTAACACTTATACAAATAGGATAATGCTGCAAAAAAAATCACTGATCTTGTAATTATTACACAGAGCAGTATAATAAGCATTTTATTTCAAGTTTTATTATTTTATTGCTGAGTATGCTCTAAGTGCTGCACATTAGAGCTCTGCAACTTTAATCTGGACACATTTGAAGAGTAAAGGGACACGTGGAAGACATTGTGGACATATTGGCAGATCAAAGTCAAATTAATTTTATTGATTGATCATTCTAATCTTTTGGCATGTGCACTCTGTTAAGAGACTTAAGACCAGATTAGAATGAAATATAACAACATTTATGATATCTGCATCACCACTCCCATGACATTGTTATGCACATTTTGCGCTTCATTCAGTGGTTTTAGTAGCCGTAGTGTTGGGAGGCCAGTAGAATGCTCCCAAAGTGGTTATGTGTTCAGCATTAGTTACCATGGTGATTTAGCCAGGTAAAAAGAGAGACATTTTTCATGGCATAACTTCCTAAGCAACCTCACTTCATAATACACCTCTCAGCTCTTCTGCATAATTTATGGTGTCCATTTGTAAATGGATTTCCATATAGTTAGCTTAGAGAGAGGTATTTTCCTGCACCTTGCTGAATGTGGATGATGCTGTCCATTGCTGAATTCTGATTGGTTGACAAGTGGGCTGGAATAGGAAAGAGAGTGAGTGAAGCATGGCTAAAAAAATTTTATCAAAAATCAAAAAACACAGCATGAAAAATGCAGACAGTGGCTACAGTGCAAACTTCTCGGTGCTTTTTATATTTCATTTCACTTCAACTTCTTATATGTTATAACTTCACTCTTCTCCATGGCTGCCTGATGACCCAACACAAGCAAGAATAGCCAACAGACCAGTTGTGTCACATACTTTGTGCACCATTGACAACAAACACTCTCTGCAGGTAGACAGGCTGTCCACAGACTGCCAGTGGCCTGGAAGCATGTTGTACTTTCAGCCTTACAGCTGTGCAACCCAACACAGGAGGACGGGCTTTAATCCCAGCTTTCATTTAAAAAAATCAGGGAAGGTGCAATATTTATAAACAAACCTCAAATAGTATGATGTTCAGAATGACACAAACATAACCCAAAAAAATAAAAACAAATGAAAAGGGAAAAGTGTTTTGGGGGGTTATATTGTTACTGCACACCCATTCAATGCAGTCACCTCAGGGGAAATACCATATTATTGGTTGCAATATTCTTCTACGTCGTATCACAGCTACAGCTGTTGCTATATCTGCTTATGGAGAAGACATGTGTGCCCCTCTGGTACCCTTCACCTCATGTAATAGCTGTGCCTCATGTTTAAACCGCCCCCACCTCCTGAAAAAAAAATCCTCCTCTTCCTGATTAGGGAGACCTGACAGTTTGCAGGTGTCTGCTCTAAATAGAGCAGCCATTGTTATCTATATTTGAAGTCTAAGCGTATTAGACATTAACTGTTCTGTAAGCAGTGAGAATTTAGGATACTGTGGGTAGGTCAGTGTAATGGCTGGTTACACTAAAACAAAGGCACCTTATTTAAGTAATAGTAATAATCATATCTTGGTGTAGGTCCTATTTACTGGGGTTCGTGCACCCTGACGAGGCGCACAGGGCTGAAACTGTGGAAGTAATAGAGGTTATTTTCCATTTTTTGGTTCTGTAGTCAGATTCCATTATGAGATTTGACCTTGCAACCCATATCTAACAGTATCTTAAATGAATAGCAGGCTGTTGTCATATAAAATATTCTGTTTCTATATCAGGAATGGGGATTCAGTAGAGAGATCTGTGCCTATACAGCCTTAGTCTTTTAGGTTATTTCCTTCATTGTGCCACACAGTGTGCCATGGGCTGGTGCATGTCTTAATGGTCTATAAATGTCCACTTCCAGAGTTACTGCAAATCTGTTATCTATAAAAATGTCTCTTGGACTTCACACATAGGCCAAAACTTGTGAAGACATAGAAAGAATAATTTAGCACCAGGTCTGTACAGCCTGTCCAATCCTTGGGTCTTTTCCTCCCACATCCCTTTGCATTCCTCTCATAGCACTGAAAAGACCTCTCCCCTCACAGCTCTCTCCACACTGTATTGACTGTTGAAGGCCTCTTCTTCAGTCACTTGCCCTTTGTCAGCCCTGACACTGTAATGAGAAAATCCTGCCTCGTTTCATGAAGACATGCTTCGATATTTTTACTGAGCTGATGGTCTCATTCTGTTCAGACTCTGGCAGCAGCTGTCATATTAAAGTTTATAAATTGCTGGACCTTATTTCATTTTTGCACCAAAGGTTTTTGCTCTTCCTCCATATGTCCCATCCTCCAATAATTCAAAAGACTTCTTGTGTATTAAATGAAGGTTGTTTTTTTTTTTTTAAACAATATTGTAATAGCTCTGAAACCTAATATGAGGTGTTTGTGTCCTTCATGCCCTGGTTTCAATTTCTCTTCCTCCTCGTTTGTCTGGGATGTCTGTTGTTGTGTTTGTGCCTCATTTTACTCTTTTGATTCAGGCCTTTTTTATCCAGAGCCTTGCTAGGAAAAAAGCTAATGACAAAGCTGGTAATCACGTTGCTGTTTTTGCCCTTAACCATGTTGATGCTATCTGGTGGCCCAGTGAGGATGGTGTGAATCAGCCAAAACACCCAGCTTAGGGCTCCTCAGCAGCTTACATCTATAACCATTCACAGCAGTGTGGGTTTAAAAAGAGGCAGGTTATATTGTGCACACATTTTTTTTCTCTTCTGGATTCTGGCACAATTTTAACCAGCCTGCTTTTATCTTTTCAGGGAGGATCCATTCAAAATAGGAAATCAAAGAGATGCCTAGAGCTTGTAGCAAGCAGTGACAATGAGTTTGGCTACCAACTGGCTCTGCAGAAATGCACTGGACAGAAATGGTTCATCACAAATGTGCTGTTTAGCAGCTCCCTGTGACTGACTGCCGAAGGAAACACTGGAGTCAATAGCAACTGGACTGAATGAAGTCGTCTCTTTTGTGTGCATTTGTGTATGCAAGTGTGAGTCTCTGTGTGTGAAAGACTAGGAAGCAGGAGCACTCGTTTTGAGAGCCACGATGTCTTCTAAAGAGCGGGTCGACATCACATCATAAATGTTAAACATTTTATTTTGCCTAAAGGAACAGCCATAGTTGGCAGATATTTTTAAGATCTGACAATGTAGTATATTTAGTATATTTTGTGGTAAATGCAGTACAGTCAGATTTTCGTTGACTTCAAATATGTAAT
>VVHJ01039129.1:0-21425 GCA_015107715.1 Tylochromis polylepis | reverse complement strand
TCTCAGTCAAAAAGAAAATCATACAGTTGCATAGTTTTTTAATGCAGAAGCATTCCTGGGCAACCTGTGTGTTATATTAATCTGCACTTACCTTTGATGGTCACGTAAACGGGGCGGTAAAATCAGCATTCTATCACCTCAGACGCTTATCGAAGGTTAAGCCCTTTCTGTCCAAGCGTGACCTGGAAAGTGTTATTCATGCCTTTATTACCTCACGTTTGGACTACTGCAATTCTCTTTTAATAGGGGTTGGGCAGAGCACTTTGTCACGCTTGCAACTAGTGCAAAATGCTGCGGCACGATTTTTAACTGGCAGAAGGAAATTCGACCACATCACTCCGGTTTTGGCCTCTCTACATTGGCTTCCGATTGAATTTAGGATTCGTTTTAAAGTCCTTTTATTGGTTTTTAAATCTCTAAATGGTCTGTCACCTGTTTATCTGTCTGATTTGTTGAAGCCCCATGTCCCCATTCGTTCGCTTCGGTCAGCTGAGCAGCTGTTGCTTTCGGTCCCGAAGTCACGGCTGAAGCTTAGAGGAGACCGAGCGTTCTCTGTTGCGGCTCCAATGCTCTGGAATGACCTTCCTCTCCATATCAGACAGGCTACATCAGTTCCAGTTTTTAAGTCCAGATTGAAAACCTATTTTTATTCCCTGGCTTTTAACTCTGTGGGCAACAGACATTTTTATTAATTTTTATTAATTTTATTACTATGTCTGGTTTTCACTATTTTATTATTATGTTTATATTTGTATTGTACAGCACTTTGGTACACCGGGTGTGTTTTTAAAGTGCTATATAAATAAATGATGATGATGATGATGATGATGATGATGATGATGATGATGATGATGATGATGATGTTGTTCACACTGTAATCTTTTTTTTCATGATCTAATGAACATGATCCAGGTGGTTCTGTACATTTCGGCAGAGCACAGTAAAACTGCCTTATCTGGCAGGGCGTCCCAGGCATGCAAGCTGTTGTCTTGATCTCATTATTTACTTGCTCCCTGTAACGTCTTTTTTCATTACTCGATATTAAATATAAACAATAAATAATATTAAATCTTGATCTGTTGTCACAAGTGACTGTGACCATTTTCTTCACCTTTTCGATGAATGATGAATAAATAACCACACTGAGAAATGCACTGGCTTCTTCACAGTTCTCCACTTTAACACTGATGCCTCATTCCCACCGAGGCTGTCTGTGTCACGTTCTGGCTGTGATGTGGCCTCCGAAATTTATCACGCCAGCCCAAGTTAATGCTTGTAATTCCACCAGATGCAACACAGCATGTTTCACAAATGTACCTCAAGCAGCAGTCTGTGTTGCTAAAATATGTGCCACTGATATTTTTGACAAATTTTAAAATGAAAGACTCCAGTATTATTGTAGGGCACTACTGTATCGCTGTAAATTATAGGGACTTTACCTTTCGATACAAAGCGCCTTGAGGCAACTGTTGCTGTGTTTGGCGCTATATAAATAAAACCGAATTTAATTTAATTCAAACTGTATGAAACTGGACATAGCCGATGAGATGGCCACACAGGAAAGACACAGAGAATCTGGTTAGTCTTCAAATTAAAAGGCCCTGCTCCTTAAATGCTTTAAAGCCATTTAAAACCACCTGAAAGGTCAAACAATACCATGTTGGAGGTGCGACATCACAGGCAGGTGTGGTATATTTCCTGGATTATTGTTTGCTGTTTCTCAGTGCTTTTAATTTTTCCTCTTTGTTTTCCCCTCTATCCTCCTTCAAGGCCACTGGTCATCCTCTCTGAGCATCGTTCTGCTAGAGGTTTCTTCCTGTTAGAGGGACTTTTTTTTCCCCTTCCGCTGTTGCTAAGTGCTTTGTCAAAGAGACAATGCGCCCCGAGAGCTGTTGCAGGTACATAAATAAAACTGAACTGAAACTGAATTGAATTATAATGTGAATCAGCGGTGACTTATTATAGCTTTCACACAGTATGAAAAGTAAACTGTGAGGCTATTATACTGACAATAAGGTGGCCTTACAATCACTTGCATGCTTACATTGACTGCTGTGAATTCCCAGCACCTCAGAATTAAAATGAATGCTAAATTTGCACCAATCTGTTAAAGTCCCACCACAGCATTTCAATCAGGTTGAGGTCTGGATGTTGACTGGGCCATTGCAAAACCTTGATTTTTTTCTTTTTTAGCCATCCTGTTGTAGATTTGCTGCTGTGTGTTGGATCATTTACCTGTTCATGATGCAATTTAGCACAAGGTTCAGGTGTCTTACAGATGGCCTTTATATTGGACAAGAGGTGACAAAAGTATTTGTCACTTAAGCAGAACTACAGTTACTTGTCTTAAAAAATACCTTGCTAAAACTTGAAGTGTAGGTTTTGTAATGTACTCAGTTTCATTGTACATGTACAATGACAATAACAGGCTATTCTAACATTGGTGGATGAAAGATGTTTTCTGCCAGCTGTTTTTGTTCAGAGCTAACTGACCTCATGTTGTATTAATATAATGGCAAAAATGATATTTATACTCCCCCATCCCCACCCCATTTTTTTTGCATCTTCATCCATCTCTGAGTGAACTCACACATTAACCTTTATTTTCTCTCCCTACCACTGCACCTTCACTTAGCACAGTGGTTCCCAAACTTTTTTGCCAGCCCCCCCTTTGTTTTACAAGAAAATCTTCGCGCCCCCCCCCCCAGCACAAACACATCCTCCAACCACACACACACACACACACACACATTTTGTTTTCAAACTCCATTGCAGTTTATTTCACACCTCAAACCTTTTGTAAACAAGTAAATGTAAACTGCAATAAATTACAGGTAGCAATAAAATAAACCACTACTCTTTGCAACAGAAAAACAAACCATCTTTATGGTGTCATTATTTTACATATAGTTGTTTGTTTTTGTTTTTTACTGTGTAAGAAGATTCAACATTGCTCTCAATACATTTTTTTTTTTTAAATGCCTCTCTGTGCAAAATGGGTTTAAAAACATAAACAACTGTGGTATACTGTTTGTCTGTGATTTGGACAGCCCAGCGCGTGCTCCCGACGCAGGGGAAACAAATTCTGTCGGGGAAACCTACCTTGGCACCGCCGTTGTGCAGGTGAAGCCAAAGGCAAGATATGCTTCATCATATTTTCTAGTCTTTGGTTTGGAAGCATATTTGGCGATGCTTCATCTTCTGCTTTGCGTTTGTGTGGGAGCCCCATCAAAAACCTGTCCATTATGCTAGCAGTGTCCAAGCATTCTTTTTTTTATTATTCATACCGCGCCTCCCCTGCAATGGCTCTGCGCCCCCCTAGGGGGCACGCCCCCCACTTTGGGATCCACTGACTTAGCGGACACAGTGTCTGATCCACTGCACAGGAATAGTTTGTGTGTTTGATATTTGTTTGGTACTTGAAATATTGCATTTAAAATTACCTGCTAAAAGACTTACTTTGTTTACCTTCACTCCTCTTCAGTAGCACTAGCTAAATTCTGAAGTACTGAAACTGCAGTTGATGGACAGCTGCACTGTTAACACAGTTCCAGACCATTCTGGCCCACTTTAACCCCAGACAGTATAAAAGATGGACGTAGCTACCATGACATCGCACTCTGGTTTCTAAAGTCCTGTTCTCAAGACTTGAGATTAGCTTTTCCGCTTTTGCCACCTTAGTGGCAAAAAACTTAAGGAAGTGAAGATCTGTCTGTGAAACCATACACTCACTGGCTAACAACTGATGATTGATAGCTCGTTAGTCAGCAAGTATACAGTTTCATCACACAGATAATTCTCTGTTTGAAAGATAGTACACAAAATACCCTTATTTTGTATTCAATATGACCAAAACAAGTGACTGACAGTATGAATTCAGCAAGGAAATGTTTACAAAGGTTATCTGAGAAAGCTATGTTTCCATAGATTTCTGTAGGACAAGTCGTCTTTTTGCAACAACACCTATCGCCATCTAGTGGCCTTTAGATAAAACGCAGTTCTTTAGACACTTCTGCGCTGGCTTAATTTTTCCGACCAAGAAGCTACGTTCATAATTTATACAATGCAACAAATGATAAATGAATTTTTTTGCCTCTTCAAGGTGCACAGTAAGTAAATATGCGCCTCATATGCATTAAACCTAAAGCAACAAGCCTGTCATGAAAAAGCAAAGAGGGAAAAGTAAAGATATTAGTGTTGGGATTGTAGCACTATGTAGGAAATGGAGTGAGTAAAAGTAAAAAGCTGTAAGAAAAATAAGTACTCAAGTACAGATACTATTTGTACTTTGTTAATTCCTACATCTGCATTTGACTCTAGAATACTAATATACAGTGGGGAGAGAAGACTTGTATGTTGCATTGGGTTTTCACCAGATGCAGTGCTGTGCATTATGGCCAAACATGGTCTCATCTGTCCAAAGCACATTGTTTCAGGAGTCTTGTGGTTAGTTCAGATAACACTGGAAGACTGCACTGGTCACTTTTGGCTCCGTAACTTCAGCATGGACATCTAATTAACAAATTAAGTGTTGACATAAAGATCGCTGCCGCTTCCTCAGTGCTCATCCAAAAAAAGCACAACAGTTAAAAAACGTCAGCCACTGAAGGTTCAGGAAACACTAATTAAAATAAACGCTACAGTAAAGTATGTCGCAGAGCTTTAGAGACTGGCCTTTAACAGCGGTCCTGCAGGCATGCGTTTCTCTCTGTAATGCATCTTTTATCGATCTCCACTCTCAAACTGCCAGCAGGACAAGTCAAAAGCTTGTCCTATACTCACAGCACAAGAGGCCGCTCCATGAGGAGCGGCTGTGTGGAAGATTAACAAGCTGTTGTTTTTCTTTTTTTGTTTTTGCATTGAACTACCACTACACTGTGCTCTAAACTGAAATCCTCGCAAAACAAACTTGTAAGTCAAAATCCTTGACAGCTGATGACTCACTAAAGCAAATTAAATTCCACATTCTGTTTTTTGTTCCATTTATGTTCTTCCCTTTGTCCAAATAAGAATAGTTCTTGTGAGTCCTTACATCAGCAAGGACTGACATTAAAGATACTTGACAAGAATGTCAGATTCTTTTTTTTTTTTAAATACAGCTTGTTTATATATAGAACTCATTGAGAAAAAAGGGCACAGCTATTTAATGTTGTGAAGACAAAGGTGTCTATAAACTACAGAGAAAGCTGCCAGAACATCAACAGCAAACCTTTAATATAACTCACCTTGGCACGAGAGCCATGCACAATACCCAAACCAAAAAGCTCATGAAACACTACTGTGGGTATTGATAGGTGCAGTCACATTGATTCCATGAAATCAAATACCACTGTTTTTTCCTAAACAACAGGTGTTGCGCACAAGATTACCCTTGGCACTGATGTCTCAACAATCAGCACATGCAGTACTGGGTGCTGATGTGAAGTTGTCAAGAGTAGTTTTTAAGAAGTGAAGGAGTCCATATAGGATTTAGGAGAGGCTCCCAAATCTATAATTTAAAAGTAGAATGGGAGGCAGAGGCTTCAGCGATCAGCCTCCTCTCCTGAGGAAGCAGCTCCCAGTGTTGGTTTCAGAGACAGACAACCTCTTAGTTTTAAAGCTTTCCTTTTTGTGAAGCTTACAGTCAGGGCTGCATCAGGTGACCATTCCTTAGTTTTGCTGCTATTGTCTTCTCCACTCCCTTTAGTTGACTCAACATATTTATATAACACTACTGCATGCCAATAAATTGTCATCCTTTCATTCTCTTTTCTTTCCCTTCACCCCAAACTGGTCAAGGCAGGTGGCTGCCCCCACCCCGCAAAGTTCATTCTGCTGGATCTCCCCTTCCTGTTAAAAGGTAGTTCATCCTTCCACCATTGCCAAGTGCTTATTCACTGGGTTGTTGAGGTTTTTCAACTAATACTGTAGAGTCTTTACCTTGAGGTAGGTTTTGCTGTGAATTGGCTCTCTCTGTATTAACATTTATATATTAATATATATAAATAAAACCAAACAGATTATGTTTAGGAAAGGACTATATCTTCAATTAAAATACTGTATTAAACTTGCACATACTAATATGGCACTTACAGATGATGTCCTTCCTGAAACAACCCTCCCCATATATCCAGGTTTGGGATCTGCACTAGGAGCACACTGATGAGGGATTTGTGACAGAAGGATAGCAGCAAAAGTGAATGGAAAGGTTTACAAGATGGTAGTTGGACCTGCTGTGATGTATGGTTCGGAGACGGTGGCACTGACAAAAAGACAGGGGGGGCTGAACTGGGAGTGATCAGGATGGGCAGGATTAGAAGTGAGTATATCAGAAGGACAACTCAGGTTGTGTTATGGCCGGGCGGCCGGTGTGTTTGCGGAGTGGACCCAAAAGCAGACAAGAGAGGAAACTAAGTATGACAATAACCGCTTATTGGGCTGAATACATGAACACAAAACAAGGCAGGGTGAACAGGGGCATAACAAAACTAAACTAAACATGAAAATGAGAACATGAACCTGAACAGTAACTTGAAAAAATCCTGACATGAAATGGACAGACAAACCAACACTGAACAGAGGGGGACAGAGGACTTAAATACACAGGAAGGTAATGAGGGAAGTGGAAACACCTGGGAAAACACAGCTGACACAAATGAACATGACGTCACAGGGGAAGCAAAACTAAACACACTGAACATGGAAACACAAGACTTTCAACATAAAACAGGAAACATGGAGAGACATGAACTGGGACACGCAAGCTTGTCACAAAAGACAGAGAAAGGGAGTGAGAGAGGGAGAGGGACACAGAGGAGAGAGACACAAGGGGAACCTACACAGACAAGGAGATAACACATGACAAACAGAAAAAGACTCATAAACACGGAGACATTGATGAAACATAAACTAGAATAACACTCAACGAAACCCTAACTAAATAATAACACAAGAGCTTTGCATTAATGCGATCTAACATAAGAAAATCAAAAATACAGAATAAACTCAAAACACTGGGTCACAGACCCAGCCCCTGACAACAATACTGCAGTGCAGACAAATGCAACCTGATTACTGCAATGCACTAGTTTGTAGATGTATAGAAATTGTTTTCAAATGTATGCCTGTATTATTCACACCCAGTTGTTAAGCAACAAGAAGGCAACAGTTAAGAAAGAAAATATTTTTTCATATTAAAAACTCTCTGTAAAACTTTGATCATTTTAATGTCCATTCTCAATGCAACTGTCTTTTAAGTGACTTGACTGTTTCCTCGCTGTGACTATCTTTTGTTCAAGAGGAGATTAATGTGTGTAAAGATATAATCTGAGCAGTAAATTGTCTGCTGGACACAGTACATTCCTCCCTGCATTTTACAAACTCTTTAATTCCTTTAAATCATTAAATCTGACTGGGATAGCTTTTATAGAGTGTTTGAGTGTTTAGGCCAGACGAGCTGGAGGTCCTGGTCATGAATACACCCACTGGTTGATAAGCAAGTAGAAAAGCTAAAAAAAAAATTAAAAAAAAGGGATCCTGTATCATATTTTGTGTGTAGTTTTTTTTCTTCTATAAATTAATAAGATATTTAATTTATTATTATCCTACTTTCATATGCTCTGGTGTTTGTCCCTTTCTTTTATCTCCCTCTAACACTTGCCAACCACGCTTTTGTATGCAGACATAGTGATATTTACTTCATTTGTGAAATCCACAATTTCAAATTTGACAAACCTAAGATGATGTGACATTACAATTTAAACATGCTGCTACACATTTTTGTCTTTCTTACAAGCATTCATTAGTTTCCCATTCACGTCCACTTTTCTTTTTCACTAACTTGAGTTGCAATATTCCCATCCAGACAACAAGTTAGAACAAGTTAGAATGGGGATTAGTTGGGTCAAGTGGTATTGACCTCTGCTGAGTGTGAAACCTTGCAGAGCTGTCAGTCTTGCTGAACACAAAATAATGACACCGATTTACTCTGTATTTCTAAGGAGACGTCTGTGGCTTTCCAGTCAGGATTTATTTCTTGTCTCTAGCACCTATTGAAGTAATTGCATCTACTGATGTAAATTCAGCTGCTGTGGAAGGTATTTGAAAGACTTCCAGAGTAACAGTCAGAACCTTAAGTATCTGACACAGATGTAACAAAATACATTTGTAATGAATGGTCATTTAATGGCTTTGATCAAAAGTAGGAAACCTGGAAAATAGCAAACATTAAGTATCTTAGGAGCAGAATTGTACATTTTCCTTCAATGTCAGACAGTAGTGGTCTTAGCTGAAGCCCTTGCCACCGAGTCACCAAACATAGTTTGACATTATGCTGACCCACACTGACAGGGGTGGGTGAGATGTTTTTTTAATGCACTAGTGAGATGACTCTGAACATACTATATGGCATGCTTCAGGTTAAATGTCTGTGTAAAGCCATGCAGAATTAAAGTTGCACATTTGAAAGATGCAACTTTTCATCAAATTATATGGATTTTGTAACCATGAATGTTTAAAATGATTAAAATTAGGATTTGTATGTGTATTGTTAGATTAATAGAAATTGAGCTCCTGTTTGTAAGGGCTATATTAATACAAAACTTGCAGGACTGTGGGTTATGAATCAAGGTTATGAAAAGTAACAACTACAAGGCAACCAGTAACATACAACTAATATGCCTGCTCCAACTTTCAAATCTCAAAATGTATTCTAATTTCTCTCACTTTGGCCCATGTTTTATTTAACTTCACAGGGTCAGTGTTTCTTTAGACATTACACAAGTTGCTGAAAGGTCAGCTGCGAGATTCAGCTGACAGCATATTCTCTCTCGGAGTGCACCGCTCATTCATCTTTCTCTGCATTCATAATAAATGTTGTGTTAACTTAAATGTACAATGTTATTTAGATTGTTAATTCATCGAGTGACAACATCACTACACGTTTTCCAGTACGTTTCCAAAAGTTATCTCATCAAGGAATCATTCAGAACAGATAACACAGATATTAGACGTGCCACGCCCAAGAAGATGTTCAAGTCTGAGACAAACATTTTTGGAAATCTTAGAAAAATGTAAAGAGAAATATCATGAGCAGAAAAAGCAGTGTCCTTTGTCACTCTTGCCACATCTGTTTTTGTGAAGTGCTTACATATTACTCTAACATGTTAAAGTTGTTTATATATTTGTCTACTGCTGTTGCTTTCCCATTCTCCACTTCACAGGATGGCTCTCTGGCCTCTGCAGCCACTCTAGTTCAGGCTGCTTTAGGCCAACAGCAGCATTGGGAGTAGCAGTTAAACTATACTCCCTGCCTCCTTTGTCACACATACAAAGATAAATAGATGTCTGATGGGTTTTTTTTTCAGATAAGAGGATTGACTCAGTGAGACCCTGCAGAGCCTACACATAAGTGAGTGAGTAGATGCCCGGATCGCTAATAGACATACCCACATTAGCTGAAGGATGAAACTACACTACACACTGGATAAGCTGTAAAACACCCCACAAGCACTTTGTTCATCCAGGTGAACTCATTATAATGACAAGTCTTTTGCTTTAAATAATGTTTCTGTAAATATGACTGATGCAGTTTATGAACATCTAAATTTATTTTAAAAAATTATTTTATTTAGAGTAGAACTTACATGTAGGCTAAATAAGGGTTTCCGATACTGATATTTAGCCCAGCTGGATCAAATGCAGCAGTACTTCCTCAGCCAACAAGTGCAGTAAATGAAAAAATACCTTTGTCTGGTTTTACTAAACCAACTAAACTGAACCATTCACATACAAACCTTAACTGAAGTAAATATTCTTATTATTCTTTTTTATGTTCACTTTTTTAAAATGCTTTTTTTTCTCCCCTTTTTAAAAAGATTTTGAATAACTTTATATTTGCC
The DNA here is from genome assembly GCA_015107715.1 of Tylochromis polylepis. Classification (NCBI taxonomy): domain Eukaryota; kingdom Metazoa; phylum Chordata; class Actinopteri; order Cichliformes; family Cichlidae; genus Tylochromis; species Tylochromis polylepis. Next base: position 11,547 of record VVHJ01039129.1, on the reverse strand, counting down.
ACTCAGTTAAAAATGATGATTTAGTAAATGACCAACTCCCCCTCATCATCTTTTACCTCAGCCTGTTAAACTTGACAGGATATTTATATTGTAAATTCATGCGCTGTTTTGCAATCCCTTTTCCCACTGTGTGATACAGGCAGAGGGAGAATGAGAGTCAGAACGTGATCCAAGATCATGGGAACTGTTTTTTCTCTCCAGACTTTATATGTGACTAAATTAACACAAATGGCACAATATGGTGGCAGACCATATGACTAAAATACACTAAAAATAAACCCCCACCCTGCTTTTCAGTTATGACTGATCAGACAGCTGGAAAACTTCCCTCAGACATTACAGTAAATAGAAATGATGGGTTTGACGGATCTGAGTCACCTATTCTCATGTTACATGAATCAGTAAATCTCTGTAATTCAGTTATGATTTGCTGAGCACTTCTATGACCTGGAAAAAAATGCCCGCTTTTATTATCCATCCTCTCCTCTTGCCATACCTCCCAGAAGCAGTGTTTTACAAACATTAGCAGACCTTTCCTTCCCCTTTGTGACAAATTCTTAAATTTATTCAATCTTTAAACTAAATTGAGACAAATTTCTTGTCATATTTACACACTAAATTCCCTCCTGTTACTGGATATCCAGGCTCTTTGCAGATCCGTAATAGATACTGAATCCGTTCAGAGAATTCAAAAACCAACACAAAAAGTGTTGCAGTTTCCAAACAGTCTCCGAAGACCATTTGCCAAACTGTATTTACTCCTGGCAAGCAAATGATTAGCCCTGGATATTCTCAGAGATACAACAGGCTCCTGGTGTCCAGCCAACAGTGTATTGAGGTGGGATGAGACTAAGTAATGAGCCGTGGGAGAAGGACTGTCCATCTCAGTAATGCTGAATTATGAGCTTGGCTTGGTGATAGTTCATGATTTGAGTGATAGAAGTGAAATGCAAATGGTTGTTCAGTGGTACTCCCATTTTTTTTTTACAAAGGCCTCGTATAAAACTACAGAAACTATGCTTGGTTACTTGGTTGCATCAGTCCAGTATCTGCGATATCTGATATTAGCCTGATAGATACATAAAATGGAGACTGGGGTTTGGTGGTATTGAGCCGATCTGTGGGGATAATCAGTTCAGTTCTGTGTTGTACTCTGTTTATTGCACTGAACATCGACAGCATTGTACCAGCTGATACCAGGGGAAGTAACAAAGCATGGAAGAAGCTACGTGATGACAACAGGTTTTCTTTGTATGTTTGCAGCAGTTTTTAATATTTATAGTAAAATGTGGTGTAACCAAAAAGCTCTGACGATTATGCATTTTCTGGACTCTCTCTCTCAATTGCCTGCTGTAAATCTATATGATAAAAACTCAAAATATTCTAACAATAAGTGTAACAACAGTTTGTCAACAAGAGTAATAGTATTTCACTTCACCTATCACTCGTTAGGTCTTCTCCACACATAATCTTACTTTATTTGAGGAGGTGGGAGCACAGTGAGAGCAAGGAAAAGAGACACTAGCCCAACCTTAAATAGCTGCAGATGGAATATGTGCAAGTAAATAAGGTGACTAATGTACAGTCCATACGTCTTTTTATTTTCACTTTTTTAAAAATCTTTGTCCTGTGCACATGTATTATTTTAATAACATATGCCAGCTCAGTAAATTTATATTCTTGGATGTTTTAATTTGTTACATTTTGTTTTACAAAGTCTAAAAAGCAGTGTTTAAGTTAAGCCTGATACTGCCTTAAAAATAAAAGAATGATTCTCAGTGTCTTCCCCACAGCGAGGAAATCAGCTTACTAATTCAACACTGGTACTGGCCTGGCACTTGGACTCAGCAGGTACACGAAGCCAAGGTAATAGTATCATAAGTCATAACTAAAAGAATGTTGCCAAAAAGCAATGCTGAATGAGCAATTTTTGCAAGATGTGTAACATTTTGTAAGAAATCAGACGGCATACAGTGAGTTGATCGAAGCTTGTTTTCTGAACAAGAGATTAATGAGCACTGCTGTATGCTAATTTTGTGTAAAACTATAACACATGGTGCGCACAGGTGTTCTGGATTACAACACTTTGGACAGAATGGGAAGCATATTTTCCCCTCACATTCTTCACAAATCTGACCACAGGAGTCTTTATTTACTTAAGCCAGCCAACATATCAAGAAACTATTTCTGTATTTTCCCCGAATTCTCACTCGTTTCTCTTCTCTTTGCCTTGTGTTTCTGTGAAGCAAAGTTATAAAGCCCTAGAAATTTGTTAAATTGGTAAAACATTTACCATACAGGAATTTATTTCTCTCTTTTGAAATGGTAAGAATCTGTACCACAAAACCAGCATCTCTCCACCTGGCTTATATCTAAGTAGACCAAGTAAGTAAAGACACCTGTGTGCACAGGAACACCTTTAGAGTGTTACAAAAAAATGTTTACAGAAAGTGCTAACAGTCTTTGAAGTCAAATATAAAAACCTGTCACAGATAAATATAAAAAAAAAACTTGTCTGTAAACTAATTATTTCTCCACTGTTGATTTTGTTTGATTAAAAACACACTTTTACATAATGAGGGATGTGCAGACACATACCATTTCTTATCTGGTGACAGGTTTTTTTGCTCATTCTCATGCTCTTGCTGGCACGAGCTGTAGCCTCGCCTGAGTTACTGCGTGATCATCAAACCTTTGACCGCGCCAGGAGCCATGCAGACTTGAGAGCAACAGATCCCTGAATTAAAGTTGAGATTTGTGGAACTGTTGCATGATATTGTTAGATGTTAAGAGATTACATACTTTTTATGGCCAAATCTTGTTTTATATAAAAGAGAAAATAAATGATAGAGAGTAAATCTCTGTTGTAAATCTTAAGGTCTTTAGGCATGGAGACCATTAAACTCAGACTATATTAATACTTTCTATTACAGTGCATGTGTATTTCTTCTTGGTATTCATTACAATAAGCCTGTGTTTCTTATTCTCCAGTCCACCAGTGTCTTTGTTAGCTATTTGTAAACAAACTGAACTTTGTTGAGCTCAAAGCACATTTCCTGTGTAGTGCAGTAGGGGGTCAAAGGGCAGACAAGGTCAAGGAAATAGTGTGTATGTAGTTTTATGACTCATGCACAATTCATGAGCCTCTCTATGACACTACTTGGTCAGTTTCACAGACGTCCACTGAGGGCCACAGTATCCTGTGTTCAGCTTTAATAGGACAAAACAGTGATGACAGCAGGCATCTTTAAATCACACATTTAAAATTCAGTGTGTAGCTTTTCTCAATCTCCAGTCTTTTACATTAATATGAATCTAACATGTGTTGTAAGATTAGGTTTGATTAGGTCAGGTTGTCTTTGTTTTCCTCACAGTCAAAACAGGTTCTTGCTTCATGCCCAAAATGGCTATGACAATTACTAATTTGGGCTCAAATTCAACTTTCAAACCTTTTCACAGAACAGTAAAAACATCTGACAGCATTGCTGTTTTATTTGTTTTGGGAATTACCAAAAATCAGTGTCAGTATTTGGCAACAGATTATTTCAATTCTTTTCTAATCATCATAGACACTGAAGTATGATCTAGGACTTCATGGGAAACAGTTCTGATACTAATTGACTGGACTCATAAATTGTAAATCAAATTGACAATAACAAAAACAGCTCAGACTGAAATAATAAATACACCTGCATGTCTTCATTAAAATATCTACAAATTTTATGCTCTTGTAAAACTTACATTAGGTCAGCATTTAAAGTTATTAACTACTAACCACTGTATCGATCATATTTTCCAAAACCGTGTGATTTTTTTTTTGGCTGCTTATTCCGTCAAAATATCTAAATCTAAAAATATTAGCTAAAAAAAATATACATGAATGAATTATTGCATTTTCAACTGTTTTTGAATTATTGTAGATTTAAGTTCACTTGGATTTCCATCATGGGGAAGACTGCTGGTTAGTGTATAAATAAAGACATTTCATAAACCAATGTATGCTTTTGACACTATGAGCCATATATTTTTACTGCAATTTTACTGTATGCATATGGTACACTTTAACCAAAACTACATGACATAGAACATTTCCTCTCCTAATTGATGATCCATTAAAAAATGCAAACAGGGTTTTTTACGAAGAATTTTGTGTGTTCCTCTAATGTATATCATTCTTATATCTTCTATAGACTGTTTATGTTAAACCTCTATAAACGGTGAGTCTTTCACCATGTACAGAAGTCATCATACTCAGTGGCATGACCACCGATTATTATCAGAGATATAAAAATACAACCAGCATACATTATTCAGCCTCTGTGCATTAAAGTGCACCTCCAGAAGTTTAACTGACAAGTGTAATAAATCAAGTCAGGACCTTCCCGCTGAACCACATCTAAAAAAAATGGATCAAGCTAGAACGCTAATTCCCCACCAACCTCTGTATAAATACTGAAGGGGAGGAGGCAGAGGAGCAGAGTGGGTGAGCACGGGTGAGGAAGGGTGAGGTGGAGTGAGGCTGGGTGATGAGGGATGGTCAGGAATTCACCAGAAAGAGCGGGGAGAGTTTGACCAAGATTATAGGAGAGATGATTGATTGACTTGATGAATTTTGTGAGTCAAAGAAAAATATGAAAGACAGGATTCTATTGAAAAGTCCCTCTGTTTAAAATGTTAACCTCAGTGGATCCACACCATAAAAGCATTTTTATAGTCATCCTGGGCCTTAATAACATAACATAACTTCAGCCAAAATATAATGTAATTTTTGGCAATCAATAACTTTAAAAAGGAAATCTCATTCTGGAGCAAACAGAAGATAACCTGTGCACAGGAGGGAGAAAAAGAAAAGGGAGGAGAGGAAATGAGTAAAGGGAAAGGGCAACTTATTATGAGGTTGTTGGGTACAAGCCAGCAAGCCTAATAACTACAAGACATTCAACAGGAAGGTCAAAATCTCACCTGCTCTGTCTCTGTAAGCTGCCAGGGTTAGAAATGCCAAAAAGTCGGCTAATGATAAGGGAACTTTAAGCAAGGGGGAGTAAAATTTCTGATGTAGAAAATGAACAGTGTGCTGCAGTGATAAATGAGGTGGTTGTTGTGGATGGACTGTGAAGATGGGAGAAAGCATTAACAGTGACATTAAATTATCCTCTCATCCTTTCCGATACATGCCGTCTTCGGTGCGTAATTTCTGTCCAGTCTAAATGGCATCACTTACCATTGATCTGCCTGATGTGGCAAAGGCCATGAGTGTCTAAGGCAGCGTATTAACACAAGTGCCTTATAAAATGAAATGGATGGAAGAATGCATTCAGGAAACACAATTCTTTGCATGCTTCTAAAACAATTTTTACTGAATGAGACGTGAACGTTTATTTATATCAGAATCTAATATTTTTTTGCATTTATTTGTATGAATTTAATCATGTTTGCTTTATATTCATGATTAGGTTACTGTTCTGTGATTCATGTTTAATTAAGCTAATTGTATGTTTGTTTTGTGCATTTTAAAAGGCAGTTTCCTGGTTAAAAATGTTATATATGGGCAATATAAAATACGTTTGAGTTGTTTTAACAGAAACATTACATGTAAAGAGTAACTCAGGGATCGAGCTGAGTGCTATTTAGTTTGTCCTTCTCACTGTCAGCCTGAATATGCAAAATCTAACAGGATGAATTTCATGAAACTTGCTGGAGGTGAAGCATGGGCAATGGAAGAACCCATGAAATTTTAATGCAGATCTGGATCACTTTCCTCAAAAGTACAAAATAGGGCAGTGGCCGTGACAGAGGATGTACTCTCCGAGTACCCTGTATGTGATTATCCCCCCTCCACACACATCTCTAAAAAGGACAACAGGCCAAGATTTTAAATTAGACTATATTAATTCGAAATCAGTTTAATAATGCGCAAAACAAAACCAGATGATTCACGTCTCTCTTTGTTGACTGAGCATTAATCTTTAATAACTCAGGAGGGTTTTCCAGCACTCCAAGTCAAACCAAGCACGCAAACTCATCAACTCATCATCAAAATGCCTGGAATTTGCTCGACTGTGATAGACAGATTATTTAATTAGTAATGTTTGCCCTTTTTTGCAAAGGTTAACAAAAGATGCATTTGTTGAAATGTCTCCTGTTTATAAGAGTAAGAAAGCATGAAGAAAGTATGAAAGCATAAAAAGCAAATAAAGGAAAGAGTTTTGACATTTAAATTTGTCTTTCACATGGCTACCCAAAGGTTAACGATAGATTAAAACATAGATAATCACACATACTAACACATATAATGTTACACAGACATTTGACTATTTAACTTCTGAATTTGCTTTAGTTAGTCAAAATGAATGTAATGCATATAAACATGTCTAGTGAAAGGCTTTAAACAACATGAACAGCACCCACTAGATCTTAAAATAAATTATTAACTTTAAAAAAAAAAGAAAGAATAATATAAGTGAGAATTTTGGGGGTCGTACATTCTTACCAAATAGAAACCTACATGTAAGAGGTATATGATATAATTATAATATAAATTACAAGACAAGTACACATCATTAATGCAACCTTAGTACAATGAAAGAAAGCATCTGAGTTATTTTGGTAGTTATTCCTAACTGTTTCCTCCACAGTGTTAATATGGTTGTTCTGGGTGAAAATGGGAATATTTAGTTGATATATTCCGGGCCTTATTCCCATGATAGTCACCACAAACAGAGTTAGCTGAAAACTGCCTTGCTCAAATAAACCATACCAACTAAATGCCACCCACATGCCCCTTAAATCAAAACAGTTTAACCCTGGAAAAAAAAACAAAATGGATGTGAACATTAAACAGACTTTAAAGGAGTTTAGGAGACTAGTAAACACATATTTGAGCCTCTGTGTCATGGCATACTTCTTAATCAGTTAAATGAAGTCTGGCTTTGTTTTTCTTTACTGTGCACTGACTTGGAATATGAAGACCACAGCTGTCACTCAACCCTAAACTGCCAGGGCCAGTCTCAATAAGTAATGTGACTGCAGGCTGAAGTACAAACAGACAGGCGAGGTCTGACACCTGCTGGTGAAGACGACCACTGCATGAGTTCAATGTTAGCCAGTCATGGAAGTAGCTTTTTAAGATTTCAAACAATGGGAACTACTAAACGCTACAATTGAGATCTCATGCTGCCCTGAGCCCTAAAACACAACTATCAATAATAAAACACTATAATGTATAACAAACAAATAATTTCCTGTTTAATTCGATATAGCACGTTACTATATTTTCTAAGAACTAATATGCAAAGAGATTTCTAGAAAGATAATTCAAAGAAGTAAAATTCTCAAAAAAGTTCACTTCATGTGGCCATCAAAGAGAAACAAAAACCCTTTTAATTGGATCCTCAGCTAATTGCATAATATCTCCCATGGTGCTGCATGGTGAAGTGAAGCATAACATGAAAGGAGAATGCTGTCTTTGTGTTTTTGCTGGCTTTGGCTCTGAAAACATTTTGGAACCACTCTGCCATGGATCCTGACAGTTTGTGGAAACTGATTTTAGTTTAGTCTAATTGGAGAGTTGTGCTGTACTGTACTACTGTCCTCGAAACACGCAAAGCCAGGAGTGAAAATATAACAGACAAGGCAAGGAAATCAAGTGTCCCAAATTTTGGATTTTGTCTGAAACGTCCACTGATTTCACTTCTCAATTATGATCCACTTTAGGTCACTCTGACCGTTTTGTCACTTCTAGTGCTGCTCTGACATACTCTGTCTTTGCTTGACTGCAGGACTGGAGCCAGTTGTCTGGTCAGGTGCCCTGAGCCTGATCAAAACTTCCACAGGAGCACAGTATCAGCCATCAAGCCTCTAAAAATACCCAGCTCTGTGCCGACCACCTTACCAGGCTATATTCATCGGATGTTGAAACAGCATTCAAGACTTGCTATTTGATATATGTTTTCCTTTTTTCCTCTGTACTCCCCTCTTTGCAGTTCCACTCCTCCTGTGGACTTCACTCCTCACTCCACTGCATGGGGCATCCTAGACTATTACCATCCCAGCACAGCCTGAGTGTCTCACCACCATCTGCATTCAAATACAATACCCATCTAATCTGCCACCTCTTGTCTGTCTACTTTTGGGTTAACCATTTCTATGTAACACTATAACTGTCATTAGATTCACAAAGGAGGATAAAGTACACTATACCTCAGAAGCACTACATGTTCATTAGCCATTGAATGTTATGATTCAGTGAAATGTTGCGGTTTGCGACTTCCAATTTGATATAGTAAAACTAAAGTGCATGACACAATCACCTTTTCTATAATAACAGTCTTTGCACAAAGGAGCTATACATGTTCTGCTATATAGTACTCTGCTTTCACTGCACTGTAAATTTGAAAATTACTTCATTTGCTTAATTGCTTTGATTCCTCTTTCGGTGGTGGAAGCTTGAACCATATAAGCTCACTGGTTCGGGGTCATCACCCAGAGCTTATTACAAACAGTATAAAGGGATCAACATCGCCCTCCCTTCAGTGTCCCCCAGAAACCTGAACAGAATAATGAGCAGTAAACAAGGGGAGTAGCAGAGAGGCAAAAGAGGGGGTGTCTCCACAAAGACTCAGTCAAGCTGCTGCAGTCACATGGGCAGAGTTTTTTCAATAAACCAATGAAAAGAGTTTTACAGCACAGCCTTGAGTCCTCGTTTTGGATGCCAGTGGCAGCAACATGAGTGAATCCGCACAAGACGGAGTGCCGACGGCAGTGAGCCTCCACCTGAACGGGACCGCAGCTTTGGAACAGCAAGACGAGAACATGAACTCTGACCTGTTTGGTATGTAATGTTCTTCTGTTAATTTCTCAAGACTCTTATCATACAGTTTAACTGTTCCCCCCCCCCTTTGCTTTCTCCCACCCAGATATCAAAGTGTTTAACGTTGTGATGATTACTTTGGCCTTTTGTCTACTCGCCATCACTGGCCTGTACTGCATTACCGTCTGCTACAACCGTTCCAGGTGAGGCTAATGGACGTGTATAGATATGTGCAACCCCTAGTTTAGTGAAGGTAACAGCTGAATGAAATTGTATATTTGTTTAAATTAAAACTGATATATTAATACTGAAAACTAATCTTAAGAGTGAACAGGTAATCCAAAGTAACGTTGCATGTCAGTGTAATTACTACTGCTTTGTTCAACAGACAGTCAAAAAGAGCACAATTATACGAGAGCGCAGTGACCCGAGGCGAGCCGGAGGACCCCGTGGCAGTCAAAGCAGTGAAGAGATCAACGAGTTTCATCAACCCTCTCACCTTCTTCAGGAAACCAGAGGCACCAAAGGACAACTCCAGGATCTATTACATCTACAGTAACCCACTGCCTGTAGGGGGGAAGGAGGAAGAGGAGGAAGGAGACAAAGCCAGTGGGGTACCAGAGGCACAACAGGTGCTGTCATTGTCTCACTCGTTTCAAGAGTACGCCAGTGATGCCAAATGTGGTGTCATCCTGGACCCTCCAATATTTTACATGCAGCTTTAGAGGGTGGGATACAGTTCTAACAAGGTTAGCTAGCGGCACTTTACTCAGTCTGAAAGGTTTGAAGTTTGACACCTCCAACTATGTGTATGAAAACTTCTCACCATGTACAAGCTTTGAAGGGCATTACATCAGTTGTATGACCTAGATTCAGTTGTCTGAGACACACCATTCAGAAACTGTAGATTTCTTTTGCTCCAGAAGAGTCTGAATAATGTATTCCATTTGTTTCATGAACACTCAATATATGGTAATAGTTCATCAGAAGCTGATATATGCTTACTGTTTTTGTGAGGGAAATAAAAGTGCTTCTTGCTTTTCTCTGATCTTTAATAAAACTGCTGATGAAATGTGCTTTACAAAAGAAGCTGGGTGTGAGACATGGAGAAACATGAGAAAATACAAACGATTATCGCTGCAGAGCAATCAACAGTAATCCTGGGCAAAATGATCGGTTTGCACAAGAGTTGGTCCTCAGATGATTGGCTGGGTCTCTCTGATCAGCCACTCTAATGCCTCCTGCCTACCCTGCCTCTCCAACTCTGCTCCAACCACCTCCCGACACTTCCTGTGGTACTCATTCACCCAGTCCCGCTGCAGGAGAGGAGAGCCAAGAGTCAAACCACATATACAGAGCATAATGAAATACAGGATTTCAATAACATTCTTAATATAAAATCATTGTAAGCTGAGAATGTTCATTTTCTTCCTACAGAATAAAAAGCTGATAATACTGCGCATCCAGTATTTGAAGTTTTACCACATATAAACATCTTTGATAAACTCTGAGTGTATATAATTTTTTTTTTTTTTAAATCCGAGTACCAAAACCTTACCTCCTTCTGAGTGAGAAGCTCTGTATTCATCATTTTCACTTGGATGGGAACCAGAGTGAGAGGCTCAAATGTCAGACTACCCCTGTTTCTGTAGTTGTGCTGCACACACAGACGGAAAAACAAAAACATCATTAATTCATATCATTATTTTGCTACAAATAATGAAAGTAAAGAACATCTTAACGCTTAATGACATAGATATTTAGAGAACATGTAAAAATAAAAAATTCTTATGTTTGATCTACTGCATTTCTGAACATCCATTTGACCTGGTTTAACACCTACTTTGGGCTTAGCTGGTACAACAAGGACCACATTTTCAAGACGAATGCCAAAAGATCCATCTTCATAGTATCCAGGCTCTAAAAAAAATAAAATAAATAAATAAAACACACACACACACACACACACTATAGCCAACTGAGCTTTGGTAGACTTATATTTGCATATTTTTTTTGTAAGATTTTCTTTTAATCTCTGGAAAAACTAAAAACAGGTTCCTCTTTAAACTTGCACACTACTTGGATAAGCAGATATCTCCAGAGGAGACACAGCAGTTTTTGACTTTTATATTACAGAAAAAAAAAATAAAAGGTTAATTGGAAAAAGTCAATTAATTATTGACTTTTGTTTCATTTCCAGTGTACTTGTGGTATTTATTGTTTTAGCTCTTTCCTGAAATTGCTACTGGGGGTTCTCGTGAGTAACTGGACATTTATTAATAGAAGAACCACTCTGTAACCACTGTAAATGCAAGAGATTCTTCATTTTATGATCCATTACATACAGTAGATCATACCATCACTGACAATCATGCCAGCCTCCAGCGGTTCATCCGCGAAGGTTTTGTAGCTGATGCCGCAGGGCCCCTCGTGAACGTTGAGGAAACAGCCCACCCCGTGACCTGTACCATGGAGGTAGTCCAGCCCAGACTCCCACAGGGCTGCACGGGCAAACGAATCTAAGAGGTGGCCTGGTAAAGGAATAGAGGTTTAGATCTGGATCATTTCCTATATTTCAACAGAAAAATTCAAATATTTATATGTTATTTTGCTGAGGTTTAAGGTCTTTCACTTCTGAGCTTGTGCATGCCAGAAAAAAGAAAAAAAAAGAAAAGGAAAAAGAGTGCATGGATTTATGATGGGATGCATTTCAATTTTTTTTTTTTTTTTTTTTTTTT
>VVHJ01039124.1:0-10705 GCA_015107715.1 Tylochromis polylepis | reverse complement strand
TACAAAACAGACACAGACTCGACACAAAACCAGGGGACACGATAAATCATAATACACAGTCAGGGGTACATAAGTAAACAGACACAAAACACTGGGTCACAGACCCAGTACCATGACAGTGTTGTTTAAGGACATTACATCAAAGTTGGATCAGCCTGTAGTGTGTTTTTCCAATTTCATTTTGATTGTGACTCCAAATCCAGACCTCCATGGGTTACTAAATTTGATTTCCATTAATAATGTTTGTGTGATTTTGTTGTCAGCACATTCAGCTATGTAAAGAACAAAGTATTTAATAAGAATATTTCATTCATTCAGATGTGGGATGTCTTATTTTTGTGTTCCCTTTATTTTTTTGAGCAGTGTATAATAGCAGGGCTACTTGACTGGAGTCCTATGACCCCTAGTGGCCATATTGGCAATTAGCATTGCCGATATTGACTGGTTATTATTTCTGACAAAGGGTAATACTCAGAAAGACAGAAGAAGTTGTGATAAACAGAAACTACGCAATGTTTTTTCCCCAAGATGTCTTAAAATAGTCACGTCTTTGCCCCATGCTTGATGCGTGATTTTTTTATTTATTTTTTTTTTCTCTCTGTGGTTATTTCTACAGCAAATTTCAGAACCCTTATTTTAGTCTTTGACCTTTCTGTGAGAGTCCAGGTAAACAATTGCTACTTAATATGTGTACTTACATGAGATCTGATCCAAAGCTCAGGCTGGATTGAATCTGTTGAGAGTTTGAGATGAGTGGGAAATTAATTCCAAATGAGTGTATCAATCATAGTGTCCTAGGAACCTGCAAAGGGGCAGTGGTACACTTTAAAGCTGTAGGCAACATAACTGACAGGCAAATTTAATGACCCGGGGATGAATATATGGCTGCATAAAGCATAACAGCTGACTTTTGCCTCAAAACTCAAATTTGTTTTACTTTTAGATTTAAATAAGCTACTCATTCATGAGGTGAAAAGCACCAACAGTACCAACATTTCACAGGACACTGGCGTTCTGGGAAATGGCCAAATTCCAAATCTCTTCTGTCATTTTCTTCATGCTTAACTTCAGCGAGTGAGCTAAATTTGCTTCTAGACTTTTTCTAGAGTTGTAGAATACCTTTTATTTTAGTACAGCACTGTATTATATTATATGGAGATATTATATGCTTACAGATAATATGGTTCATTCCGTGAATGTTTTACATGCACACCTTTTCCATTTATGCCTGTAGCAGTTATTTCCACAATAACACATTATTAAATTACTGGCTTCTGTGTAAATAACCAACATATATGGCAATGTTTCTTAGAGATTTCATTAGATAGGACTGACACGCCTAGATGGTGATGTACTGTAATATTGCAAGTGCTGTTTCTTTTAGCTGTTAAAGAAGAAGAAGAAAAAAGAAGGCTTTGGAGTAATTCACTGCTTGTGTCAGGATGGTGCCTGGGGAAGTTTTCATTTTGTTTTCTACTGAAAATGACAAGCTGTACCAAACTGGGGGCTTTTGATAGCTGAAAAGGTTATTATGACTAAACCAGTATAAAGGCTGCAAAGGCTAATTTTGGAATATTTTGAGTGTTCGTGTCACTTATTAGTTTTAACTTAACTAATAATGTCTTACTTTTGCTCGTTTATGATTCATTTCGAGATGAAGTCATGGATGTAGCACACCATTGTGAAAAGGGTTAAAAAGGGTAAAATTCCTATGTGATGCGCTTTCCTTTAACACCAGCATGTCTCAATTTGCTATAAAGTGCTGGTACTGATTAAAGCAGCAAAAGTAATGGCAAGAAAGGTAATCTAATTACCCAGTATGCCTAAAATGTCCATAAACTCCACAGGAAGTGAGGATCCATTTGTTGGTGAGGCAAGACAGGATACGTTTGGCATACATTTGCCGAAGTAATTTGTATGCATCTCTAGCTAGGCTGACACTACTGATGCATACATGTCAACAAGACTATAAAAGAAGATGCACAAAAGGTGGCTTTGGAGTGGTAATTCCCAGCTTCAGAGATAAATGTAAAAAGGAGTGTAGCCATATTTGATTTTTGGGGGTTTGCTGTGCAGTAAAAATAACTTTTTTAGTAGAATTATAATTATATAGGAACTATACATATTGTCATTTTTTTTAATTCACTGTGAGACTGCTCTCTATTAACATGTACAGTGTATAGTATAGTACAGTACAGTATATAGTCAGGTGCACATAAAAATACACATATAAACAGACCCAGAAGCACCAGTGCTCTCTCTGGGCCTTTGTTCGGACTGAGGGAAAGCAGAAAATATTCCCGTGGTCTGGCAGGTCAAAATTTTAAACTCTTCTTAGAAATCCTCCAGGCTAAACAGAATGGCCATCACTCAACTTGTTGTAAGCACACAGTACAAAAGCCACCATCCACGATGGTATCAGTGTGCATTAGTGCACTGGGCACTGAAAGGCCCTGTTAATACTGAATGATATATACATGGTTTCTTTGGTCTTTAAAAGAAGTGCTTTCCAGGGGGTGTCTTTTGGGGGGAAGGCCTTTCTTATTTCTGTTATCTAAGCTCAAATGCTATTTTTTTAATACAAATTACAACAGCATGGTTCTCCTGCTGTCAAGAACTGACACCCATTTGGAATGATCACCACTTTACTAAAAAAAAAAAAGAGAGAGAAATCCCGTATCAAGCAAGAATGTAAAATTCAGGGTTACAGCTGCTGGTCTAATCATCACTTGAACAGTGATGAACTGAAGAGGTAATGCAGCACTGTTTTTAATGTCCTAACTTTGTTTAAATGTGTTGCCTGAGCCATACTGAAAAAAAATCAGCACATATTTATCATATTGTTTATTTCAGAATTTCTCAGTTCTACACTGTGGTGTATTCAAATTCTGTACACTATTGTAACAGATATCAACTATTTCTTGGCCTGGTTAAATCCAGCCCCCTGTGTTTACAGAGACGATGCTCTTTTATGTCAGAAATGTGTTATTTGTGTACCTTTACAGGTTCTGCCACCCTAAAATTTATGCATGTCTCCTTGTATAGAGTCCAGTGTCCTGCAGTTGAAGCTGAAAGCCTTAATCCTGGATATTATCCATAACATCAGTGTGGTGAAGGAACTTAACCAGGCAGGAGTTACCAATACTGACGCCTGGGCCTGGAAGAAGCAGCTTCGGTTCTACATGGGGTCGGACAAATGCTGCCACATACGTATGGTGGATGCACAGTTCAGCTATACCTATGAATACCAGGTGTGTTATAGTGCACACCTGGAACGCATATGGTGTATGCGTTCCTCTTTTCAATTACACAAACGGAACACTCCAAAACATTCAGTGATGTTTTCTGCACTCCCAGTTAATCTTTACTTGACATTTTGTTTTGCTAATTAAGAATATTAAACCAGAGGAAATTAAATCTACTTTCACATAAATCTACATTTTATAGCACATTGACTTGCAAGGGAGGAAAGCAGCAGACATTTTCAACAGCAAGTTGTGCCATCTGTTATTAGTCTATTTTTACAGATGATAAATGACTGACATCATGTCTAATTTTATAACCATTGCAAAAATTATTATATTCATGAGTAACAAACAAAACAAGGAAACCAAATATCTAAATCTAGCCAAAATATGCCAAGAGTTTAATATTCAGGTGAAGCCCTATAACATTTTGCTCATTCTGTAGTTACTTTCGGTATGACCCAGATAAGGTAGTATTAGGAGCACATACGTTGTCTTAATCCCAGTTTATATCAGTAATAATTACACTATAGTTAGGAGTTTGGGGGCTGGATCACCTTGATCTCAAGCTACTGTTAAACAGTTTTTGCAGCGTGGCAGGCTGCAGTATCGCGCTGATGGGAGCTGTTGTGTAGGTGTTGATCAGTGTATTTGAACTTATTTTTTTTACCTTTTGGGGGCACTGTTTATGCAGGGATAAGGAGCACTTGTAATACAGTGCCTTCTTGCATTTCCTCTCTGCAGTTTTCTACAACCACATCCAGACTCCTGCTTACTTTTCTTTTCTTTGCCCGTCCATCGTTCATTTGTAGTGTCTTTCCTTTTCCATTCATTTAATTTCCTTTATTTTTTGACGCACTTCTTTCAGTCTCCGTCGTGCCCCTTCACCCATATCTTCAATGCCGTCTGGCCACCATCACTTTCCTTTGCTGTCTTTATTACTAATTTTCTTCTCTATCTTATCCCTTACTGCCTCCCAGGGGAATGCGGCTAAGCTGGTGCACACGCCGCTGACTGATAAATGCTACCTGACTCTGACCCAGGCAATGAAGATGGGGCTTGGGGGGAACCCTTATGGGCCAGCCGGCACAGGCAAGACTGAGTCCGTCAAAGCCTTAGGAGGGCTGTTTGGACGTCAAGTGCTGGTGTTCAACTGTGATGAGGTATATAGATGCCTCTGTGAAAATGGGGTTCAGCATCTAAAAATTTGAAATGCAATTTTGTCAGCCACAAACATAATCCTGATCGTAATCTTGAAAGCAAAAAATGTATATAAAATGAAAGCTACAAATAAACACATGTGGATACAATATATCCATGAATTACATATGTGCAGTAGTAGACACACACATACACAAACCTTTAGATTAGTCCACACACATGCACAAACAAAGCAGGATTGCAAATAGAGTACAAATGACAAGGTCTTTTTTGGGGGGGTCTGTTTTCCAGGGTATCGATGTGAAGTCAATGGGACGGATCTTTGTGGGGTTGGTGAAGTGTGGAGCATGGGGCTGCTTTGACGAGTTTAACCGTTTAGAGGAAGCAGTTCTGTCTGCAGTTTCCATGCAGATTCAGGCCATTCAAGACTCCCTCAAACACCATAAGAACACATGCGATCTGCTGGGGAAGGAGGTCAGAAAATAAATGAATACAGACAAAAACAATAATGCTGAGCACCAGCCCATTCTGATTTCTCAAGCCCACCTCAGTAATTTATGCCGCTTTCTCATGATATACAATTATTTTTTTCAATTTTCACTGTCTTTCAGTCAAATCAGTCGCTCACTAAATTTATTTAAATGTATTTATTCATATATGATGTAAAAACTGGTTTTGTCATAATTCAAAAAGTGCTGTGCTTATGCCAGTTTAAAACACATCATAATATTGAGAAGAACATGTCCTTCCTTTCTTCATCCTCTAGGTGAAATTGGACCCTAACTCTGGAGTCTTCATCACATTAAACCCGGCAGGAAAAGGCTATGGAGGCAGGCAGAAACTTCCAGACAACCTAAAGCAGCTGTTCAGACCTGTGGCCATGAGCAGGCCAGACAATGAACTCATTGCTGAAGTCATCCTCTACTCTGAGGGCTTCAAAAATGGAGAAATACTGGGACGCAAACTGGTAGCAATCTTCAACCTGGCAAGGTAGAATTAAGGCATTTTTGGTTTGGATTAGGATAAAATTGACATACGACGTGCTTCACCTGTGTAGTTTGATATTTGTGTTTGTGTGTGATTTTTGTGTTTCAGGTGGTATCATTACATGGACTTTACGTTTTAGCATTAATAGTATGCAGTTGCTTGATTTTTGTGGATAAATTACCCTTTCTGCCTCCCACGACTGACTGTTACAGACAATGCTACCACCAACTGAGAGTGTGTGATATGTAAAAATGTGCCTTTATTTCTTTCTCCAGAGAGTTGTTGACTCCTCAGCAACACTATGACTGGGGTTTGCGAGCTCTGAAGACAGTGCTGAAGGCCTGTGGCGGTCTCCTGCAGCAACAGAGAAGGAATCGTGACAAAGAAAAGAGTAAGACCCCCTCTGGGTGTTTTTTTTTTCTTTTTTTTTTCTTTTTTTAATATAGAATATTTCTGTGAGGCATTTTTCCTTCTCCAATATTGTGTCAAGAAAGTTTGGAGGAGGTGCCAGTATAGCTCATTGAGTTGAGCAGGCAACTCATATGCCACAAGGTTATTCCAGAGACCTGGAATAGCACCGGGCCAATTGCTGCATGGCTTCCCCCTGCTCTCCCCAACCTTTCTTGTCCACCCTCAGCCTATCACGTCATAACAAAGGCTAAAAAGCCCAAAAATATATTTTAAAAGAAAGTTAGGAGGAAATGGGTTCATCTTTGACTCAAAATCAAACTCTTTGCCAAGTACAAAGGATCAAAACTTGTACATTTGAGGCTCAAATATTTGTCATCAGAGATTATCTTAAATACATTTTAACAATGCAAAGTACTAGGATTTTTATAAAATATACTGCTTTTTATCCGGGTTTACAATTACACAACATTAATGGCTAAAAATGCAGACTTTCATTATAGCCGAGCAGCACCTGATGATTTGAGTGATGATTTCTTTCTGTCTGAAGCAGAAGTTGTGCTAATCAGTGAAATCATTTGGGGCGGTGAGAATGAAATCTTTACTTAAGAGGGAGCTGCACATAATCTGATAAATTGTCTTAAGCCACTTGAGTCAACACTGATTGAGACTACAAGTCTGAAAATTATGGGCTGCATATTTGTTTAGTCCATTTACACATTCTTTATTCTAGTACTAGATGAGTTACAGTGATATATAGTGTTTAACAAAAATAGGCATAATTAGAAACAACATCCAGCATCCAACTTCTTGTTGCCAGAAGACTCTTCCCCTGGGTAGAGTTTTGAAGAAAAGAAAAAAAGTATTTATTTTTTAATTCTTTTCATCAAGTTTTCCACCTACCCTTTCATCTAAATGTTTTAACTGGATAAAGGACTCTTATTTTAAAGACACTGACTGCAAATTATTTTAAAGTCTACTGTTGTGTTCATGACATTTCTCATTTGGAGGCTGAATTTAAACAAACAGACACACTTTTTTTAGCAGTTCTTGGCTGTTGCTGTTTCCCCAGCTAAAGAATGTTTTGCCATGGGCTCCTCTCATTCCCCTTAGTGGCCAGCTCTTGCACAGATGGACACTGACACCACCATCTCTCAGTGTTTCGAAGCTGCCCTGGCTGAAGATCTTTGGATTCCCTTAAGAGCTAAACCCAAAGGCCTTAAGTTACCTCGATGCCTCATACTTGGACCACTGGTCTGTTGTTGGCAGAGGGCCAACATTAGACCAGAGGTCAGGAGCGGTTTTCATGCGCCTGACAAGATTTCCAATGAGAAATTAAAGTCAACATTTCATCCACTGGTGTGTCACTCAGCTGGATCCAAGGGATCAGCAGTGACTTGGGGGTAAATGTGATTGGGTAAAGTTGGGCCATTCAATTAACATATCAAGCAATTATGTCTACAACTTCTGTTCCTTGAAGGAGAACACATATACTATGGGATATCATATCCCCTCATGGTATATGTTAAGAACAGAGTGCAGGTCATCAGTTAAATCTTTTTTTTAAAATGTCAGTTCTTCACCCTAACCCTGGGGTACACCCAGAACGGGCAGGAGAAATTATAATTCCCGTATGGGAATACTTTGGGATCCCTCAGGAGTAACTGAGGGATCCCAAGTGAAGAGTCTCACTGAGTGAGTGGATATCTGGAATACCCTGGTTAGCCTGCTGCCACCGCAACATGACTTCATATAAGCAAAAGAGGATGGATGGATGGATAGATGTTAAAAAATATATTGTTCAATCCATTGTGTTTATTGGAGACCGGATTCTTGTCCTAGTGAAGGGTCACTCAACAGATCATAAATAAATATATCTCAAAGGCAAAGTAAGCATAACTGTGCTGTCATGTAACATCCAAACCACGCTATCATCTGATTGTTTTAATCAAATAAAGTTAAAGGAGTCCAAAAGACTATTGACACTTTTAATAATAATAACACCTCTTGTCAGACTGACATATTTGGCTCATTGGGGTTATTGAAAAAGAATCCACAAGTAAACCTGTCAAAGTTTTAGCCTCTTCAGACTTTTTAACTTCTTCATCCACCTCAGAAGTAGATGAAGCTGTAACAGGAATCTCTACACAGTCTCTGATAATAAAAAAGTGCCAGCTTTTCTAAGTCGAGTTGAAAATGTACTTTTTGAAAGTGCTGAAACTGCTATACTGATAGCAACCTTTGGACCTGAGGTACAGAAAGTTGTCGAGTTGACGAAAAGGATCAGAGGATAAGGTTACAGTTAAAAATTTGATTGGTCTAGAGATGCTTATCCTATGCTCAACAGAGATACAATAAAAGTGTTTGGCTTATCTGTGCCTCTTTGTGTGAATATCTGTTGAATGCAGCCGGATAAACACGATGAGTATATTTAAACAAAAGGCTGTATTGTCCAGCTCTTTCTCTGTGCACATGCTGCACTTGCCCTCTAAATCCTCTAGTACAGACATGCCATGAATTGACGTTTAGCTCAAACGCTTTCCCTAAAAACTTTTCTCCCCTCGGGTTTTTCACTTGTCTGTACTTTTGTCCTTCTACCTTCTCTCGTCCCCAAAACACTTTGCCAGTGCGTTGTTGTTTACCTCTTCAGTATTTCATCCCCAGCGCCTACACCCTCCTCTGACCTCTTGTTAGCGCTTTCTTTCTCTGATACCTGGCTGTCGATGTTGCTCTCGTCCCGTTTGTTCTCATTCGTTGCCCTCTTTTTCTCACCCCAAAGTCCCCTTCATGCCTCTTGTTTTCAAAAACCTCCCCTACTTTAACTTGGTTTTACTCGCCCATTTCTTGATTCTGTCATTCTCTCCTTAAAATCTTTCTCTTCCTCCACCACCCACCTTTTATCTGTCCAACACACACACACACAGATTCACAGACACACACACACACAGATTCACAGACACACAGATTCACAGACACACCGTGTGAACCTCTTGTCTGTCGATAAGTCCCCGAGGTTTTTCCTTGTGTTCGTCTAGGTAGTCTTGCCAAGTGTGCCTCTCTGCAGAAAGAAAAGAGATCAAAAGTATTGACAGTCTCTTAAATCGTGACAAGTTTTGGTAATTAGCACATTTTTCACTGGGGACATTTGCAAGAGCAAACCAATACTAAACTTTCCTCACCCTGTTTTTATATAATTTCCTTTTTTCTTTTTTCTTTCAGGATATTGTCTTTTTCACAGTTTATAGCTGTTTTATAATGTTAACCATACTCTTATTGAAGTTTTTTTATGCGCTTATCCCTGTTTTGGATTGGAATTAAATTTAAATTAATTTCTTTCATCTGCTTGCAGTTGAAGAGAGTAGTCTGGTAGTGCAGGCCTTAAGACTGAACACAATGTCCAAGCTGACTTTTGCCGATAGCTCTCGGTTTGATGCTCTGGTGAGAGATGTCTTCTCTGGGGTTGATTTCACTGACGTGGAGGATGAGATACTAACGCATGCACTGGACCAAGTTTATAAGGAGGCACAGCTTGAACTTATACCCAGCCAGGTGTGTATATGAAGAATTCTAATAAACAGTATGTGAACTGATGTTGTTTGTTAGAAAGATGGTAAAAAAAATCAGAGATGGTTAAGTGGAGTAATTGATGTCCTTTATAGCTAAAGAAGGCGTTGGAGCTAAATGAACAGCTAAGACAACGTATGGGTGTAGTCGTTGTTGGGCCAAGCGGCGCAGGCAAGTCCACACTGTGGAGGATGCTCAGGGCGGCTCTCAGCAAGACAGGAAAAGTGGTGAGTAGAGGGAGAACCTCCCCACTTGAATAAAAAAGTGATGTAGTATAAGCCCTCTAAAATTACATTATGCACAGTCGGAGTTCCAGTGTTATTTAGTATATAAAGGATTATAAAAAGCAACATGTTCAAAATGAAAGAAATTCTGTATTAAGTGTCTTGCTGATTCTGATTTTTTTTTTTTTTGTGGGGGGGTGGGGGGTTAGGTGAAGCAGTACACAATGAATCCTAAGGCCATGCCCAGACAACAGTTGTTGGGACATATAGACATGGACACCAGAGAGTGGTCTGATGGCGTCCTCACCCACAGTGCCAGGAACGTGGTCAAAGAATCTCAGGGTAATAAGAGAGGGACACCACTCTACTAGTTTGTGATTAACCAGACTTTTGACACTATTGCCCACTGAAACTGGAAAAGCTTTTGGCCATCACCATCTGAATAAGAAATCCAGCACACTGCATATCATACTGTAGTAAACTGTCAATCAGAATGTAGCAAAGCTCTGTTTTATCATCTGTCTCACTCGAACTGTGAAAATTATTTATAAAATTAATGTGAAGTTTATATGTACATACAGTGGGATGCAAAAGTTTGGGCAACCTTGTTAATAGTCATTATTTTCCTGTATAAATCGTTGGTTGTTACGATAAAAAATGTCAGTTAAATATATCATATAGGAGACACACACAGTGATATTTGAGAAGTGAAATGAAGTTTATTGGCTTTACAGAAAGTGTGCAATAATTGTTTAAACAAAATCAGGCAGGTGCATAAATTTGGGCACCACAAAAAAAGAAATGAAATCAATATTTAGTAGATCCGCCTTTTGCAGAAATTACAGCCTCTAAACGCTTCCTTTAGGTTCCAATGAGAGTCTGGATTGTGGCTGAAGGTATTTTGGACCATTCCTCTTTACAAAACATCTCTAGTTCATTCAGGTTTGATGGCTTCCGAGCACGGACAGCTCTCTTTAACTCACACCACAGATTTTCAATTATATTCAGGTCTGGGGACTGAGATGGCCATTCCAGAACGTTGTACTTGTTCCTCTGCATGAATGCCTTAGTGGATTTTGAGCAGTGTTTTGGGTCGTTGTCTTGTTGAAAGATCCA
>VVHJ01039122.1:0-10450 GCA_015107715.1 Tylochromis polylepis | reverse complement strand
TTTTTCAGAGTATAGCACAAAAAAAAAAAAAAGAAAATCTCCAGACACCAAATACAACATGGGTAGAAGGCAGAAAATCTGATCTAAAAACAGAAAAAACATCTCTGAGGGCGGCAAACAGGCGGGATATGAAATCAGACTTCAGACCTGGTTTATTTTTCCGTTCAGAGGCTGATCAGCCAGTGGACTCGTTTTTACTGGTGCTGGTTGTTCTTTGGCAGAAAATAATTCTCAGAGGAAAGTCTTGACACAGAGGTTTGAGGATTATCCAGACTAACTGGGACAGTTTTTGTTGACACTTTTAGCCGACCAAACAAAATACTGATCTACTCTATTGTACTGGAGCAGTGACACAATAGCACTCAAAACATGTTAGACACCAATACAGGATACATCTTCTCTCTAATAATTTGGTTGAAATTACTATTTTTGAAATGTTCCATAAAATTAATTGTCATAACTACTGGATTTAAATAGAAGATTTTTCAGGTTATGGCCCATTTGCTTTGTGCACAGAGTTCAGTGACAGCTGCATCACATTAATGATGAACGCAGCATCCCAGTGGAATCATTAATACAAAAGATGAAAGGCAACAACATGCCTGTAAACCAAAAACTTAACTGGGTCAGTCCGGTGCAAAATCTGAAAAACAGTCAGTGTGGAAGTGCAATTCCTCAAAAGGCCACTTGAAGATGCGCACCCCCCCCCCCCCCAAAAAAAAAAAAAAAAAAATAAAAAAAATAAAAAACGAGTAAATCCCATAAGCAGCTATTTAAAAACTGACCCCAAAATTTGCAGAAAAAAATAGTCTGCTACAAAAACAAGTTAAAATAAAAAAATATGGTAATAAAACAAGACTGCGTTTGCATCCAACATATAGTGGAGTAGATGAAGAAAGCAGCATAGTAAAGAAATATTTGATTTTAAAGTACATTAAAACTGTACTGCAGTAAAGTGTTTTGGTCATTACACAAAAATGTAATGTATTCAGTATTACTTGTTACTTTTTTTAAAGTAATGCAATATGTTACCTAAATGTAATTTGTTACACTACTTGTTACATTACTTTTGCATTACTTTATAACATGCCCTGAAATACACTGTCAGATAATTACCAGTAAACAGTATGAACCTAAGGCGACAATCCCACATGCTGACTCAAATCCCTTTGCTAATGTGGACACACACACACACACACACACGCACACACGCACACACACACATTAACACTTTTCAATGTTTGGTTCTTGCAGATAACTGAAGGGCTTTTGTGACAGAAGTTAACTTTAATATAATTAGTCAATTTAGTACAGTAACGCATTACATTACTATGTTACTGAAAAATATAATGTGGTTACTAAATGCGTTACTTTGGAACGAGCTACACCCCAAAACTCAGTCAGAGTAAGGCTCGATGACTTCTCTGTCAGGTATGGATGTTGAAGGTTTGGCTTCCTCTTTGGCTTGTTTGGGCCACAAAAATGTTTGAACATCATTTTACTCGGTAATGTTCCACTGCTGCTGTCCCTTTTCCATCCGGTGGTGTTGGCCATTGTTAGATTAACAGCACTCTAGTGAAGTCGCACTGGTGCGAGGCCTATGCCAGCCCTTTTAAACACATCCCCGTCCAAATCATAAACTCATTTTACGGGATTTTTGAAATTTCTAGTTTGAAGTTACCAGAACACAACACCCATTACTTTATCTTCTCATTTCCTGTCTGTACCTTTAGAAAGTGCAGCTGCACAGTTGGACACATTTCACAAAATGAGAGATGTGGTTGGATGGTAACAAACTGGAAATTCAGTATTTCCACAACCATCAGTGCTTCCCACTGAGCTCCCAGTTTGACTTCAGGAGAATCTTTGAAGCAAATAATTGTATCAGCAGATCAGCTGTTAGCTGTTCTATTTTTAACAGCCTACCTTGTTTCTCTTTTCTTGGAACAAGCTTTACATAACTTGGAATACATTTGGATATACAGCATGGGTATAAGCACAGAGTTAAAAGTGGCTGTTGAGGAGGAGGAAGTCCTGACTTGGAGGTCTTCTCCTGAACTCTTCCACCTCCCTCCACTCACATCAATCGATATGTCCTTCCTTCTTTTTCTAAAACTGTTTCCTTGAAATTCGGCAGATATTCAGCTGAGACTCCTCAGCAGGTAAAAACCTGTTTTCTTTTATTCTGCTCAGGTTCGCAAACAAATTGACTCAGAGGATGATTCAATTCAAAACAATATAAAATTAAAAATGAAACCTTTCCTCAAATTTGCTCAAAGCCTCGCAGGGTACCCCTCCTCACCACCACCCCCACCTTCCTCCCCGAAGGACAAACTCAAGAAAGTTCTCAGAGAAACGGTGAACGCTGCAGAACTTTAAATTACAGCACACGCACGCTTCCTGCTTTGTTTCTGCTCAAGTACGTTGTGATTTTCTTCCAACAGAGAATGTGCTACACTAAAACACCTTATCTTCTGCACGCACACAGTCCGTTTCTGAGCGACATGGCATTTTTAAATCCCTGTTACTGCCGTTCTGCATGGCTGGACGCTTTAATAGAAACAAAGTGTTTCTCCAATAACAAGCACAACGATGATAAAGCGAACCGGTGCTGATAAAATAATTTATTTCTAATGCAAGTTTTTATTTAAAAAAGGCCATTTCCATCAGCTGTGAGTCACAGTGCTGCAGGGCCAGGAGCAAAAACACAGGAGAAGGCAAACAAATATAAATATGATAAGGGCAGGAATAGATTGTCTCAATATTAGTCAATCAATCACGTACCCAATCAACTGACACTATGTCCACAATATGAAGGAGAGGTTATATATTTGATCTGGCCTGGGCTTTCATAAGAAAATGAGGACTAAGTGGCCAAGAATCGGGACACCTGGGTGTCAAGGATCGGCCATGTGGCAGGCAGACTGTGGACCCAAATGCATAACTCAGGAGACAGGAAGTGGAGTCAAAAACTGCCTTAATGCTGATAATCCACAAGGCTACAACAAATTAGAGAATTAAAATTACCAGGAAACGTAGGAAAACAGAAATATACAGCTACAGTATGAGGGACAACATGGCAAATATCAGATCGGGTTAATAACGACGATAGAAAGACAACAGCAGGATGATAGACGTGCCGGCACACTGAACAGTGTTTGGATGACCTTTGCTAAACAAAGCTAGCTTGGGCTGACTGTGGTGTCAGTCAGTGGGTGTTTTCAGTGTGTAACTCATGTGGAAATAATACAAAAATAAATTATTAAAATCAGTCCACTGTCTCACCTAAACATGGTCAACAAAGCTAAACTGAAACCTTCAAAATGTGGATTTTATGAACCAGTGGGCGAGGCTGATGGTGACTGCAGAGTTTATAATAATATTAAAATAAAAGGGGGAAAAAAAAACTCAGATGCAAAATACCTTAATGGGAAGTTATCCAGGTGGCCCCTGCTCAGATCTCAGAACCGTTTCAGTCCACCTGGTAGTAGACAGAGAAACAGCTGGATGGTTTATGTTTCCCCCCTGGTCTGGGAACACCTCAAGGAGCTGGCTCAGTGGCCTGAGATCAGGACACAGGGGTAAAAAGACATACAATAGGGAGATAAAATGTTTGAAAAAGACAGAAAAAGTTTCATAAATGAAGCAAAAAAGAACCTTTGGTGGAGCTTTGTGAGCCAGCTTGTAACCTTGTTGTGTTTGATTCCGGTCCAGCGTGATCAAAGCTTTTCTCCTAATCACAAGTGCTTAAAAGTTAATGTGTCCTCTCCAGGGATCTGCCAACTAATTATTTTTTAAAGCAGAATTAAACTTGGTTTATACAAGTGTAATGATGGCCTGCTTCTCCGGTAATGAAAAGCCAAATGATCGAAATCAGACATTTTCTAATAACTCTGGCACCCAAATACCAATACAGCCCGTTAATCTCAGCTAAACACAGCAGTAATCAAGGCACGGCAGGAAAAACTAATCACAATTTTATCCCAGCATGAACCAGAACAGTTCCTATCTGAAAAATGCAATGCCGCTTTCTAAATATTTTACTTTTTCCACTTTTTTAATGAAAAGTCCTAATTTGCTGATAAACATAAGACATTGTCTTCTCCTCAAGTCAGGACATTTGGGAGAACTCAAATAAAATGTGCCTTTTTTTCTACTCTATTAAAAAAAAGGGAAAGCATCTTTGAAAAAATGAATAATGTTCACTTCCAACTTCTCCACAAAGTCCATTCTCATTTATGTCCCTGGAGGTCACACATGCATATCAAACTTCTTTAAAGCTTATTGGCATGTTATTTGCTACACAATAGAAGAAAAAACTGCTATGGAGATATTTATCTCTCTAACATGCATTTAGAGATTTCCCCCCGTGTCAACCTGCAGTTCCTCCAATGGCCACTTGAGACAGTCTCCAAAAATGAGCCCGTCCTTGTCTTCTGGAGTGTTTTTAATGGAATTATCTGACCAATAATGTGTCCTGTTGTGTGGTGCGAACCATCCAAGTCTGTGCTTTGAGTCTGTTACGTAGCACTAACAAACGGGTTTGCATGCACTTTATAAATGCAGCTTGGTAACAAGGCCCGTATAATGTCAGCAAGCCAGTATCTCTTCTACGCATCACTTCTGCCTCCAACAATCCAAGAGTGCAATAACCACAACACCCAAGTCAGGGTTTCACAGATGGATGGCGGTGTCTCATCCATCTGTTTCTGTATGTTCTGTGGTTGTAATTGTAGTAGGTGTCTGTGTTTGTGCACGGCACACATGTAGTGTAACACCCAGGAAAAGATTTTATTTTATCCTTCTGAGACTTTGTGTCTTTGCAAAGGGACACTACATCTTGGCTTTTCTACACTCTAAAGAGGAGTTAAACAGCAGTGACTTTGTGTTGTATGAGGATATACTTTTTTTTAATACTTTCTGTTCTTAGATGATATTTATTTTTATCCCAAATATTTGTATCTTAAACAAGCGGTCAGGCCTCAGGAGGTTAAAAAGAGGTGAGGGGTCACCGGTGACATGGTGGTTGATGAGAGGTTAAGCAGTTAAAGTGATCTCTTACAGCACTGGTACTCATAGCATAAACACATTTCTTTGCCTTTTTTTATCGCTGACAGCAGAACATCTGTTTATCTGCTCTGCATGCAGGAAGCAAGTCAGAGGTGAACGTTGACTGACGGGGAAGAAATAGACTTCCGATAGAAAAGATAGAATATTCATGTTGAAGAGAACAGAGGACAATCGATATTCAGCCTCTTCTCTCATCTTTGATATAGACATATTTAAAGGAGGAGAAAAGACTGTGTGTGCATTCACTTTAATAGCATGTTTGCTTACAGCACTGAGCCAGCTGGGAAATCAACAAGGGACTAAATGATAGCAACTCAGGGCAGGTTATCTGTTATGCATCATTTTAAAGTCACATTAAGCATATTTGTAGTTATTTCTCAGTATGATGTTTATGAGGCTGTCCAAAGACATGCAGAGAGTGGGGTTAGGTTAACCGGTGATTCTAAATTGACTGTAGGTGTGAATGTGAGTGTGAATGGTGGTCTGTCTCTCTGTGTTAGACCTGCAACAGACCGGTGACCTGTCCGGGTTGTACCCTACCTCTCGCCCTATGGTAGCTGGGATATGCTCCAGCACTCCCATGATTCTGAATTATCTGGATGGATGGAGTTTAGGACTCTACTGACTTGCACACAGCTCTTGCATAACTTCTCACCACAATAGTAAACACAGCTTCAGCACTCTGTGCTCGAGGTTGGATGGACAGATGAGCACTCTTTCAGCTGAAGCGGTTCTGATTCTCAGCCATGGAAGAATCTGATGTCAGACGGCATCAGACTTTCTGAAAAGTGAAACTTCAAAACTGAATAATTGTTGTTTAAATTCCACCTTCAGTCTGCACAGTCCTCAAAAGAAAAAGTCACTATGATCTCAATATCTTTCACTCCAAACATGTTTAATACAGTCACCAGTTCTTCTACTTTTGTTGTTGGTGTTTTGAGGGAAATGAATGTGCTTGGCAACTTGTTGGCAACATAGTAGCACACCCCACACATTTTCAATGACTGAATAATCATGCTGGCTGACATGTGGCCATAATTAGACTGCATGTGACATTCAGAGATATTTCCTTTCAGCTATTTTACTGAATATGAAAAACATTAAATATTCCAAACAACACCCAGCATGTTTCCAGTGAAATGGTACTCACACGAGGTAAATCATTGTTTTGAATGTTATCAAGCACAGTTTATGAGTTCATGACATCTATGTGATGTGTACATTAATTATCCATTAACCGCTGGAAGCTCTCAGGGACGTGTCTTCCGCATCCTTGCTCCCATAATGATTTTTTCCTCTTGTGTTGTTTGATGTCCGTCTTTGATTGAGGGAACCTGCCGGCAGATGGTGGAATTGTACATACACTCTCTCACACATCCATGTCATTAGTAATCAGTTTCTCATCCTCATCTTTTTTACTGCCAGATGAAGATGTGTTGGCTTCATTGGTTACCACATGAGGCAGATGTACCAGGCTCTGTTTGAACTACATGACATATAAACATATTGTATTAAAACCAAAGCACATACTTGAACATAGACAGCCAATCTTGTGTACATCATCAGTATCAGTAAAAAACTAACAAGGTTCTTCATTATAATATTATTTGAGCAGACCTCACAGTCAATCAAAACCAAGATGTTTTTGTGGCCTTGGGGTGATGAACTCAGAATGAAAGTGCCACACAGAGTACTGTCTGCTACCCAAGCGTGACATGTTAAAATGACACCAAAATGAGGAGGAGGCTAGAGTGAGGAGGGAGGAAGAAAAACAGGTGGTGAGGAGGAGTGACAGCCTGGAAGTGAAGGAAGACGGAGCGACGAGACGAGCAGACGTTTCAAAAGTTCAGCAGCTGCTCCTGAACACCATCCTATTCCTCCATCTGTGTGTGCGTGTTTGTATTTACCCTGACTGTTGGCCTATTAGCTGTCCCTCCACATGTGGGTCCATCTGGTTCATAATGAACATATGGACCAGATGGACCCCCTATTTCACTCTCTCCAGGTGATTTAAAGTGTCTTGTAATTAGAGCTGATGTCTCATTTAGTCCGGTTTTTCCCCCTTTCTCATTGCCACAGTTAGTTTCACCCAAATGCGCCATTTAACTAATTGACTAATTGTATAATTCATGGTGGAGTCCCTGAACTGTCTGTTTACCTCTGTGTGCACCTTTCTGCTGACTCTGAGATGAGAGCAATAGTCTGTCTTTTAGCAGGAGTTAGCCAAATCCTTTGAGGAGGGATCCTGTTTGAAACAAAGCAGAAATAAATTCAAATTAGTCAGATCTGCAACTCTTCTGGCAACCCATCAACAATTATTTAAAAAAGAAAAAACAACTGTTTGTCTAAAGCCACTCATACCCACTGAGATTCAAACTGCCATCACTTCCTCTCGCCAAATATCAGACAGTTCATTGCTGCAGATGAAAAACAAATTTATAAAATTAATCTGGATGCAAAAGTTAGACTCCCCTGAAATTTCAGTTTCTGTGTCGAGATATTGAAACTTAAAACTGCTTAACAAGATGAAAATGTGACAAACGTAAATCAACACCAATGGTCACCTACCAAGAAATAGTCTGATCCCAGCAGATGCTGCAAAACCCAGATCTTGATTCTTTTGTTCATTAAAACTTTTGTTTAACAAGATGCAGGATCATTAAAACTACATCTACTTAACGCCCTCTGCTTTAATCTGTGAATTACACATAACCTCATGGACCAAGAATTAGCCAGATCCCTCCAGATACTGTTAATTTAAAAGAAAAAAAAAGTGACGTTCAGTCTATTAACATCTGAAACTTAATAACCCAACAATTCTATTGCTTAACAAAGAGGAGGTTCATTAAAACCAAATCTCCATAGTAAACACTGTAATCCATGAATTAGACATAGCCACACTTCTCTGGATTTAGCCAGATCCCAGGGGTAATTTAGACAGAGCTCATTAAATCTCCACATGCTTGCAGATGTCTATTAAAACCTCGAAACCAGAAAAGCCGATGAGGAGAGGAAACAAGAAGAGGAGTAATGGGAGGGAATGAAGACAGCACAGAAAGGAGAGAAGATGAGACATGGGATTGCGGAGAGATCAAATGAGAGAATAGACAACATCGAAAGATACACAGCAGACAAAATTAGAAAATAATCACAAGGACGTAAGAAGAGAAGATGTGAGAGAAACTGCAAAAGCTGGATAAGGTGAAAGTCCTGAGGAAAGAAGCAGAGAAACAAGATCAGGAAATGAACAACAAAGGTCCCAGAAAGCACAGACTAACTACAGCTAAACATTTGTTCTACATATAAATGTTTAACTAGAATCTGTCAAAAGCTGAGCTGGAACGACACCATAAAAGTCGAAAAAGACAAAGAGACTCCCATTCTGTGTGAGGGCAAAGCATCCAGTTCTCTTTTTACTAGGAAACGTGTTTTAGTGAGATTCACTGGATTTCTGGAACTTGGTTCAGCTTTGAAATAGAACGAATAACAGCCAAGTCAGTTTTCTAGTTATCATAGCCGCTTTTTCTTTTCTTTGACCTTTTGCATGTATTTTTATGACATTAAGTTTAATATGCACACGATACTGTACTACATTAATAATACAGTAAAGTATTCTATGCGCATGCAGTCCCATTATATCATGTTGGCTGGTGAAGTCTGGAATATGGTTGCTCAAGACTAGTTAAGATGTTTTGATCATTTTCAATGAGAGGTGGTTGAACACTTAAGTTCTGCTGTGATGGCACAGACTGTGGTTTGATTTGGGTCTTTGTTGACTATCAGACCACTAATATAGTCCTCTATTAGTAATATTATTTCTTTGTTTTCGCTCACTCTGCTGTCAAAGTTTAAGAGATTTTTCAGTGATGCCATCCACCAAATCGGCATTGAATATTATCATAATCAACATTCTCACAATCAAAGTGAAATATAATACCTGAAAAAAGTCAAATTTTTGTGTTTTCAGGAGAAGCAGCGCTTCTTGACCGATGTCCTTCATGAGGTGATGCTGCTGGATGGCCTGAGTTCCTCCCATCCAATCTCCCAGGAAGTGGAACAAGCGACGGACATTGACCGTGTCTTTGACTGGATTGCCTACAAAAAAGTAAGAAGCCACTTTCAACAGAAGTAACATTGTTGCACTGAATTCATCAATGGTTCTACAATTAGAACTGGAGATGTATAGACTGCTTGAGCACTAACAGGCAAGCTTCTGTGGCTGTAGGACCAGTTTCTACATATTGTTTACCAGTGAGCCAAAACCATGAAGTAAATGATGTTGATTTGCCTACAGTGTATTAAGTGTATCTCTAAAGAGTGAAGGTTTGGGAGGTACTCCGGGTTAGCTGTGGTAGCACCGGCCTACAGTACTGGGGCTGTGAGGAAATGTGATCTGTGGCAGCTCCCAACTCAGAGCTTGAACTTGCACTGTTGAACAACATCAAGGATGTGCGCCAAACGTCCTGGTGACAGGCACTCAGATCTGGAAAGTTCATGTCAAAGGGACCTGGAGCTTCACTCATCAACATTAAGATTATTAAGAAACAATTAAGATCTCTTGTGAAATTACCAATTGGCTTGGTAATTTACCAACTCTATGAAAGGGGACATTAGACAAACCACTTTAAATGTACCTGTATGATCATGCTCTCCAGTGAATGTTTGAATAGCTCTTCAATGTGTTCTTTTTTAATAATAGTAATAATTAATATAAATAATAATATTTTAACCATAAAACTTCAATATGTTCTTGCTTTCAAAGTGGACTTGGGTTAACTTATCAAGGGAGATCTTCAGCCATCCTTTGGTTTAGTTTTGGAATCTCTTTTAAACATTATCAATAAAGTTGGCTTTTTTTAAACCATACATTTTCTTCTAGCCAACCACAAACATTAACGTGAAAATTAAAAACTGCTATTCACCCTGTCTTCTAATTGTCTACATACTTTGACAAATTGAGGTTATATACTTTAAAACAGAAGAGAGCAGCTGGTAGGGCAGCTTTCCACCCCTATTCCTTTGAAGATCACCGCTGTCTGAACAGTTTAACACGTGGATCTGAGCCAGTCTCTAATTTCAAAGTTCACCAAAGTTGACTTTTATCTACTTTTCCTCCAGTGATCACAGCAACTCGAATGATGATGATGGATGATGATGGTGTTTTTAACCGTGTTTGAAAGTGTATTTCTCTTTGCTCTCTCTAGGGGGCGGCACTGATCCGGATGCTTGCTAACGTGATGGGGCAGCCGCTGTTCCAGAAAGGACTCAATGTAAGTTCCCTTTGCTTTGCAAGTCCAGCTGTGTATACAGAGGTTTTTAAATCAGAGGGAACAGCTGGGTTTCGGGGCTTTGAATTGATTTATCAGCAACACAACATGGA
>VVHJ01039120.1:4333-15131 GCA_015107715.1 Tylochromis polylepis | reverse complement strand
CACACACACACACACACACACACACACCCGCCCTCTCACAGCATCTATAATTGACTGAGACCCTCCTCCAGACACTCAATTCCCTTTAACTTTAAATATGTTTATATTGTCCATTCTGTAAAATAGTCAGATGTCTATTCATATTAATGTACAGAATTCACCTGCTTGCTGCTTCTACTGCACATTCACCCAATGTATATATATATATATATATATATTTATAATGTTATTCCTCTACCCCCCCCCCTTTTTTTTGCACATGTCGAGGAGCGTGTCAGTATACATTTCACTGTGTGTTATACTTGTATAACTATGCATGTGACAAATAAAGAACCTTGATCTATAACTTAAAATTATATGTATCTAAAAAAGCAATACGAGACGAGTTTCATAGACGTCATCTAAGGATGGAGCGCTCAGCTTAGTGGGAGCGGGCAGCTAGTTTGCTAGTTTTCCCTTTTGCCTTTTGATTGATTTGACGCTGCCCCAAAAGGAGTTGTGTCTTTTTCTAAACCGCAGTCCTATGACTGTTGAAACGGCAAACTCTCGATGTCTCTCCAGAGCGAAGAGAAATATCAGAGACCGCTTCCATGCTGGCTACCGCTCGTTCAGCCTACTGCTCTCTGAAGGAAGGTACAGAAGCATCGAAAGCAGAACAAGTCGAAGAGGAGACCGCTGCCACGTGTACAGAAGGACACGAAAGGTCACTCCTAACAGTGACGACACCCAGAATAACTCTCAGGCGCAATAACTTGTCTGTTTATTGATATTTATTACTTTTTGACATCTGCCTGTTTTCCAGAGGCTCACTGAACTTTTCGGGGGCGGGGACAATTCCCTGTGGATAACTAGAATTACATTCAGTCTTAATACAGTGAGTATAAAAAAAAAATCTCCCTCATGCATTTGAATAAGGCGCGTTAAATTTGAGATACAAATGACCTAAACAACTTCCCTTTGCTTCCTCGTCAGGAGAAATGACACCGCAAAGAAAAGCCGTGAGCTGAGGGTTCCCCTTCAGTTTAAACGTCTTAAATGGCCATGATTGTTTCTGCCATGAATAAGATCACTACAGCTGCCAAACTGGAAAACGTCTTTATATTTATACTATGTGACAAAATGAAATGCATTACATATTATTATTTGCGCTACGAAGGTTAAAACTAATTATTAACGGGATTTGCAAAACCCAGACCTTATCATTAGCCGGTGTTAGCTGAAAAATAAAATACTGGTAGTTCTGGCAGTTACCCTCTCTCCTGTCATGGCGAAGGGTGCGTTGAACCACTGCTCGAAGGTGCTGCAGCACTTGAAGATGGTGGGCAGCAGGAAGTTGAGCAGGGCCCACAGCTCGGGCAGCTTGTTCTGCAGGGGAGTCCCGGTGAGGAGCAGCCGACGGGGAGCCACGTAGTGCGTGTTCAGCACCTGCGTCAGCTTACAGTGGTGGTTCTTCATGCGGTGACCCTCGTCAACGATCATGTACTTCCAGCGGATCTGCAGGTGACGCAAAAGAAGACAGAACCCAAGCCCAAATTAGCGTTTCAAATATTTTCAGTTTACAAAGTATCTCAGCCGTCACTGCAGGATTTTGATTTTCCACTTTGACGAGCCTCAGGCGGCAGAATAATTCTGAATAACGAGCTTCCTTCTCTGCCTTTTGTTTTGCATGTTTATGAGTATTCCCACGTTCTCATCTTACCCGGTGAATTCTTTGTGCCCCTTGTCATATAATGTGTATTATCAGCAGAAAACAGAACAGAGTGCACTGATTTGCACATCTTATATTTTATGGAACACAGAGAACATATTAAGTGTTTACACTGAATAAATGCACAATTTTAAGTAAAATACTGGCTCGTTTTGATTTTGAGGGCAGCGACACATCTGAAAGAAAGTCAGGGTGGCGACAACAAAAGGCTGGAGCGACGTTCATCTCCCACAAGTCCAGCCGCTGCTCTCCTCAGCTCCAGATGTCTGATGACGTGGGCCGATGTTAGAATGAGAGAGGATGCTGCACAGCGGGAAACACGGCCTCGTGCTAATTTTTGAGCGACATATTGCCGCCATCGGGAACAAAATGAACAATTATTTTACTCAGTTTAAACACTTGATATGTTTTCTGTGTTTTATCGTGAAGGAAATACACGTTCGTGAGACGCTTGTGCAAATCACTGCGTTCCATTTACATTTTACACAGCGTCCCAACATTTTTGAAAAATCAGGTTTGTTCATTTATTGGACACAAGCAATAAAACTTGGTGTCACTGCGAAACCTTTATGTTAATAATTACTGCCAGATGCACATCTTTAACCTTTAAAAAGCCTCGAGTGAGAATACTGGAGAAAAACAAAAAACAACAAAATCTGAATTTTGGCTGAAGATGAAAAGTTTGTGCGTTAATGAAAACAAAACAACAACAAAGTGCAAAAGCGGGCGTCGCTGAATAATGCATGATGCGTGATTTATACAAGCGAAGACACGAAAAGCGAAGCGAGGAAAACGAGGAACATCCCTCAAATTACTGCATGAAACAAACAACAGTCGCATTTCTGTCACGTTTCCAGATGTTCTGGTGATTTGCGCTTCCACAGCAGCGGTGGATGGAAGCGCACAATAATTTACATTTCCTTTTGCTGATTTTGTGGAAATTTGATGAAAATAAAAGTGTGCGTGCGAAGACTTGAGATGTTGCAGCAGGGTTCGAGTGAGGAAGCACATTACAGATAGAAGAGAGGTTTAATCCCTTTCACCTTAGCCAGGATATGCTTGTCCTTGATGATGTATTCATAGGTGGTCAGCAGGACGTTGAACTTCCCGCTGCGGAGCTGAGGCACAAGCCCACGACGCAAAGCAGGGGTGCCCTTATATGTGGGAGAGACAAAGAAGAGACGACCTTCTGCGGTAAAAAGCGGAAAACCTGAATATCTGTGATGTGAAAAAACGAGAAGAGACTAAAACAAAAGATTTGTCTCACCTTGTAAGCAATTTTAACCACAGACGGTGCCCATTTATCAAGTTCATACACCCAGTTAGACAAGGTCCTGAAAACGGCATTTGAAAGTGGTCAGAATGTTTTAATCAGCGAAGGCAGATTCATCGACACTCAGACATGATTCACAGCATAAAAACCAAAAGGCCAAAAGCGACAAAAGAAACCACAAAAACGCGTCAAAAGCATTTTATTTCATAAGAAGAGACTAGACGAGCTCTTTGTGTTCAGTGGCATGCTGGGACATGCTGCTCTGTGCCAAAAAACCAACAGTTCTAGGCTTTACTCCGTATTTGCACACTATGCATATTCAAGAGCACTTTACACACGGTGGCCTTGAGCAGAGATTTAAGCCTCCGCTCAGCTTCCATCGCTTAACAAAAAAAAAGTGCTCTGCTCATTAATCATTAAAAAAATAGGCTTGCTTCTAAAAACACAACCACTGTTCAATCTAGTCTTCAAACACCTGCAGTTATACTCAACATTAAAAGGAACAACAATTAAAAAGACGAGTGTTTTCCTGAGCTGAGTTTCTGCACTGGGCCTGCGAGCACCAAGCACACTTTTGTCAGCCTTTTTTAAGGACCCCGCCCCCCCTCCCCCCGTCAAAAAAAGTCTGTGAGCATTAAACCACTTTGAATTTTAACCACCAAACAACAGCACGCTGGTTCCCTGCCGTTTGAGGGGCTTAATGGTGAAAAGCAATGAGGGTAATCACACATTTCATGAAGCTGTATGAGTGATCGGAGAGATTCCCATACTCTGACCACACTCCATGAGAAAAACTATTTATTTCGACCACACCCTGCAAAGTCATCAGTTATTCACGTTATCAGATATTATTTTTTTAATTATGGGCTGTTTTTAGCCTTAGTGTTGCACAGTTATAAAGTGTCTTTGAGGCTGTTTATTTCTTTAGTGAGGACTGTGTGAGCGGTCCCACAGATGAAATAAATACGAGTACAAGCCGCTCTACTCATCTATAAAACTCTCATCAAATAATTTGGCTC
Source organism: Tylochromis polylepis (assembly GCA_015107715.1). NCBI lineage: Eukaryota > Metazoa > Chordata > Actinopteri > Cichliformes > Cichlidae > Tylochromis > Tylochromis polylepis. The sequence goes on along the minus strand of VVHJ01039120.1, from coordinate 11,131 downwards.
ATTTGCCCCGATAATGAGATGCACACACAGTCTTATACTAAAATTCAGCATCTTTATGCGGGCCAAAAACACACTCAGACATGCTAATCATCCTCCTGTGCCGTTTTAGCAGTTTGGACATCAAAAAACTAAACTGTGGCGGAGGTGAGGCCTTTGGCTCCGCTGCAGGGGAGGGGTGGTGCAGCAGGTCTAATCAGGTCTCTCCCTTTTTGAGTGACGCCGGGAGCTGGTGACAAGAGAGAGGAGGCAGCAGGAGAGCTGACTGAGCAGGGACAACACGATGCTAACCCCCCCCAAAAAACCCCAGTGAAAACACAGTAAAGAAAAGAAGAGAAACCCATAACCAGAACGCCGTGTGGTTTGAGTGGCATGCAGGGTCACATAGACTTTACTGATGATGTAATGCCTCTGTCCTGTTTTCTATTCACTGATCTGCTGCAGTCACTATGACAGTGTTGTCATATCCATTTCAGGGGTCAGGTGGTATCTCTCTCTCAGGGCAAGCTTCCATTAGCAGTTAGCGTGAACTTAGCTGCGTGTGACACACTTTGGCTATATAAGATGGTCTGATTACTCAGTGCAATGACTCATTTAAATGCTGAATGACAAGCTGCGCCCGTCACTACCGTACGCTCTCAGGTTACTTCCATAACACGATCTGAGTGCCGAGCAGCTGCACTGAAGTATCTGAATAAATGCGGTTTGATTGGCTGAACTTTTCTCTGCAACAATTATCACAGGCAAAGCAAACCAGCGGATCCACAATTCGGCACATGGTGTGAAAAACGAAAGGGAAGCGAGACCTTTGAAGCCTGAAACACGTATACGTGAGCGCAGCCTTCTGTCCGCGCCTCCATCCACCTCACGCTAACAGGACATGGCTTAAGAATACCAGTTCAACTTCACTAACGATAAGCACCTTTCGTGCGCAATGCGTTTTTTAATGCAGCTATGAGCAGCTGGACTCATTTCCTTTCCACGCTGCAAAGTGAAAAAATATCCACCGACAGTATTCTCGTACCCCGTTTAGTATGCACTGTACGCCATATTGTTACTTACTTGGTGTGAAAACCTGGTTGGAATAATTATAAAACATGGATTTGGACTTATCGTGCACAACAGCGAGACGGGTGTGAACACCTGACTCGTTTCATTTGAGGAAACGCCGACTCTGCTGCTTTCCATTACAGCCCATGTAATGCTCAGGCTATTTCACTGTGAGACTAGAGGGGAGTTTGGAGAGCACAACGCTATCAGAAAGATATAAGAATACACATTTTTTTCTTATTACAGTGCCCCTTAATTCCAGGTCCAGTCATGCTGAAAAGCTGTTTGCGCTTTCTCAAATGGATGCTGAGACCATGTACCAAGGTTGAGGCTGATAAAATATGGCCTATGCCATCTATTTCCTTGGCACCAAAGGAAATAGCTTGAGGGACAGGAAAGTGGTGAGGGAGCGCTCATAACGACCTTCATGGTAGTTTGTTCTTATTAGCAGTATAACACACAAACAATAATAAGAACAAAAAGAAAGCCTTCACACAAGTGATTACACACGTCTGCAACCACAAAACTGCACAGGACTTTTTGACTGGCTCTTACAGATTTTTCTGAAACTGGGAAAAATAGTTTAAAAATTCCATCTCGTCAGGTTTTCTTGCAAAACTCATGTTTTTAGTGTGATTAAGCTACAGTTTCCCTTTTTAAACTCAAATCTGGTATCCTATACTTGAGTCACAAAACCATATCCAATAATGATTTCTTACATTAATGTAATATTTCTAAGAGCGAGACTCAAGAGACATACAAATAGAAAATGTGAGGAATTGAGGGGGGTCAGTGGGGGGGTGCGGTGGGTTTGGCGGTGTGAGGAGCTCAGGTGATCATGTCCCAACAGGTTTAGTTTGTTCATAGAGAAAGGTAAGGACTCTCAGAACAATCATGCATAGTTAATTGTAATAAAATATTGATTTTTTTTCATCGCTGTTGTGCTTTTTTAATGTAAACTCCTCACGTTTTGCAAAAAAACTGTACGTGATGGAGGGAAGTGGAGATCATTTTTGGATTCAGCGCCCTAAAAAACATCAAATCTACCAAAAATATCCCATGCAGCTGAAAACAGTTTTATTTATTTTTTTTTGCAGACCTGTGTGATTATTTGAAGTTCTTTTCAAAGGCGACTCTAATAATGTTAGATTTTAAGGTGTCGTGACATTGTGAGATAAGAGCCGTGATTGAGACTGGAAGAGCAGTACTAACGAGAGAGGGACGATGATGAGATAGGGACCGTTGAGCCTCTTGTGCTCCATCAGGTAGGTGATGAGAGCGATGGTCTGGATCGTTTTGCCGAGCCCCATTTCATCAGCCAAGATGCCGTTGAGATTGTTGTTGTACAAGGACACCATCCACTCGAGTCCCTGAATCTGAAAAGCAGAGAAAAGAGCATGAGCTCTGTGTGTACATAAAACACACAAAAAATAAATAGGTGAAGACGAAGAAAGGAGAGAAATACACGTCTAACTAGATGTTAAAAGGACAATATAATTAATAATGTCCAGAGTTTACGATCGTCTATATTCCGACACGAATAATGGAGCTGTCCTTATGGCTGAAATGGCTGCTGTGCATAATAAGCAAACCAAATATGAAGGCAATCGCAAGCACCTGCAGCAAGTGAAGTAAATGCATCCTTGCTCTATGTTTATCTTATCATAATTCAGCCCTAACAATCAGGTGATGAAGCTAAAGCAGCCCACAAATCATGAGTCTGAATCTGTTCTTTTTTCATTAGTATATACTGTCTGCCATTGTTTGACGTTGAGGACGGTCTATGTAGCACTACGGGCATGCTAATGTTTTCATAACGCAAGTTCAAATATGTCACAGCCCTCCTTCTAACGTCCTAACCTGATCCACCCAGTTCTGTACGTTTCTTGGTGCAAGCTTAGTTTTTATAGCATCCTCCGTCTACCCACTGTGGAGCAGCACGCTTGATCCAGCATTTCTCAAACTGTGGGGTGGGTCGTGCTGTCGGGGGATAGAGCCACTGCGGGTGGGGTGCAGATGGCGCCGGGTAAAAATATGCAGTGAAATTAAGTTGAATTGAGCAGATCTTGTTGAGGGGGAAAAAAACCAAATGCTGTCGTGCTCACATTAATTTCACTGAAATTCATCTTTGATCGCTTTTTTATTGCTGACTGATTGAATTGTGGGCTCTGGGGGAGTTGACTTTTTCTCAGAATAAGTTTGGAACTACTGACTTAATCCAGAAAAATGCAGAAATTATGCATGTTTTCAAGTTTTTAAACATATACACGCACATATCCACAATGCCATTCTGTGCCCTCTCTAGCTGCGACTGCCTAAAAGGAAGACCTGCCAAAAATATGGACTCTAAAGGCATTTCTTCTGCCTCTGTACTTGTAAATGTGCAAACCTTTAGACGTGTCAAGAAGTTACTTTGACATTTTTCATTGTGAGCTTTGCCAGCTAACCTGATCTTGCTCCCACGACAGCATTTTATACCCTAAAGCTTTTAAGTGTGGGAGAAAATGAGTCAGCGTGGCTTGCCTGTGGGGAAACAATCAGCGAAAGACAGTCTGAGGAAACCGGAAAGGTCAGGAGGACAACAGAAAAGGTGACTAATTGTGGCGGGGCGTGGCTTGCGGTGCCGTGCGGTGGAGATGGTTTCACCTGCACGGCATCAGCAATCACGCCTCGCCAGCCATAAAAGGGGTCCTGAGTGTTGGTTTGGGGTTGTTGGTGGTATGTGCGGCTGGCAGCGGGAGAGCTGCAGCCGGTGTCGGTGTAACAGCAACCGTGTGTAAAGTGCGTCGTGTTTGTTAATAAATAAAAGTATGTGGAGCAACATGCCCGTGTCTTGGGGTCTGCCTTGGCACCGTCACACTAATAAACTGCACAACACTTCACTACATACATGTCTGTCAGCAGAGCTAATTCCAAACATGAAGGCTGTGAAAAGAAATGTATTCCCGACTGACTGCATAGTCTCTGTTAATTTAGGTTTGCTATATATACTGATATTGCAACTGCAGACACTTGATCCAATTAATGGATGTCCAATTTTCCCCCGAGCAGCGCACCATCTCTCATCTTAAGTTTGGCACACCATAAATCAGACAAACACCATGACTGCACCGTGATTGGAAAGAAAACAAATGCTAGCGCTACACAAGTGCCAGTTCCGTATCTCTGCCAATAGATCTCACGGTCATGCACACTGCAGGTGAACACATGATGAGGGCGTCTGTATCGCTACAGGCAGACAGGCTTGACAAAGATGCATTCATGTGCCTAACAGGAGACCTGTTTGTTTACAAAGCCTCCATCTATGACCAAAGACTTGTGATAGTCAACAGCTCTTTCCCCACACACACAGGAATATTCAGAAAACCTGAAACCGATTTGTTTCCATGTCCAGAGGCGTGGCAAAGCCCTCCATAAATACATCAGGACAGCATCACGGAGAGAAGAGGCTAATTTACCTCCACTGAAGAACATTAACAGCTATTATTTTAACTATCACCTAATTAGTTTCCTGATCAAGTTACTAAGTTTTCTGGGCGAGTGAGAGGCTTTTTTTTTTTTACCACGAAACATGATGCTTGCTTACATGAATCAACAATCAGAAACACACCTGCCATCGCCTGTCATCATAGAAAGTATCTAACATTTGAGGTGTGGATTCATCTCATTTATCAAATGAAATCACACTCGTTGACAATAACTTTTTCTTGCCATCAGTAGCTTGTTTTCATACTAAAGGTAGCGTTTGATGATTATGAAGAAGAGGCTGTTACTGGTGGCACTGAAAACACCGCAGGAACTTGGCGCTGGCGCTGCAAGACTCGACAACTTGTCTGTTTCACTCACATTTACAACAGAAACAGATGTGCACGGACTGCAAAACGCAAGTGAAGAAATTATGAGAATACGAAGCATAACAAGATTCTGTTTTCTTGACAAAAAAACAGATGAAAAGACTTTGATGTCATAATTTATGGTGTACACACCCATGCCCAAACCAGGGGGAGATAAAGGATTTGGTTTTTTCCTGCCTCCACAACAGCAGCGCGTGTCACTGTCGTCACAATCAAAACCTCTGTGGGTAAAAAGCCAAAAGAAGTCATTTATCAAAGTACTCGCTGAACATGCGTCGTCCACTGACCCTTTGTTTCAGCCAACACAAAGCTGCAGAATGAAGAGCCAATTAAAGCTAAAGCTGTTTGTATGCAGACAAAACCTTGCTTGAAGCCGACAGCAGCAGTGATAGCTACAGCATGTAGGTGTGTGTCTAAAGGGGAGTGTGGTGTGTGTGTCCAAAGCTTTAGCAACTCATAATTTTTCAAACGTATTAGCTCGGATGCCAACGTGATCCAATTTTTGCAACTTATACGAGAGCTTTACAATCTCTAAAATGTTCCTTATACAAAGCAGGTGTTCTTTGCAGATCAGACAGGCAACATTTGTTCCCATTCATTGTCTATGTAACCAGGAAACTACTGAAAGCACTCAGACTAGCCATTTCTTTATCTAAAATGAAAGCACATTCAGCACGTGCGTGGCATATTTCATTGCTAGCATGTTGTCACAAATACATTTTTCTGCACTAGTTTTGTACTTAAGGTCTCAAACAAGATGCCATATTGATATCAGTTTGCAATCAAGTTGCTGACTGCCCATGCAAGCTGTTTGTCCGATTGGGCACAGCTCAGTGTTTGCACTGCTGTAGGAGAGGGAGCACACCAGTCAATCATCTTTCATGACTTTATCTAATGCCTCTCGGATCCCTTGCGTGTTTAAAAATGCCCCGTGGATGTGTAACATATCAGATTAGAGACAGGCTGGGAGATGAGAGTGTAAAGAAGGGGGTTGCTTCCCATGTGAACATGCTCATCAGGCTACATTCAGACAAAGTTGAGCTCTGCAGCTGAAAAATAACACAGGGTACAATCTGACTCAACTTTCATTTGGAAAGAAGTTGCAATTTCAACCACATGCAAGCAGACATTCCTGGTGGATTGCTCTCTAACCTGAAATCCACATTACCACCACACAGTTGTTGATGGAAGATAAAATAGCTGTTGAAAGAGTTGATATCTTTGTATGATACCGCAAATCTCCGTGCAGCGTTCTGGCATCTCATTAGACTCAACATCTTAATCTGTTGCTCCAACTGGACACCTTCGATGTTTTTCAGCGTCTCAGTAGTACTGAGCTGAACCTGAAGTCCTCACAAGGGCATTCAAGACAAATTAGATGTGTCTATTGGTGGCGGCACCGGGGCACACTGTTCAGCCAGAACCAGGACAAGCTGTCCAAGAACAGTTAGGAAGCCCTGCTCGCTCAAGCCAAAGTTCCAGTGGTAGCGCTTACAAATGAGGTCAAACAAGTTAACAGCAAGAACAACATTTTAGACCAGCCAAGGGTAAAGGAAACATCTGACACACTGTTTGGCACAAAACTGGAGAAGAGCTGAAGCTTCACAACAAGTGTTTCTATATGTTCCCTCACTCTATTTGCAAATGTGACCAAAGTACACTTGCTTGACTAATTTATTAAATTCTTGTCATGTTATTGAATTTCTTGGAGGTCAATCCATGACCAACAGTTGCCTCAAGGCACTTCATAATAAAGATGCAATATTAGAGTGAAAAGCCCAACAATCCATTGATACCCTATGAGGAGCACCTGGCAATGGTGGAAAAAAGGAACTCCCTGTTAACAGGAAGAGACCTCCGGCAGATTTGGGCTCAGGGAGGTGTAGCTACCTTCTTT
>VVHJ01039111.1:0-12552 GCA_015107715.1 Tylochromis polylepis | reverse complement strand
CAGACTGGGTTATGTAATTAATGTGAGACTGAAATGAGAGAGTACTATCAAATATGACACCCAAACTCTTTACCTGAGGGGAAGGAAGGATGGGGGAATTTTCAATATTAATGGAGAAACTGAGATTTTGGTCATGAGCAGTGAGGTACTCTAGATAAACATCAACATTTATTATATTCTTAGAACGAAAGTGTTCTAATCTGAAATTAAATTAAAAAAAAATCAGTATCATCATTGCTCTCAGTCCCATATAGCTGTATTCTAACAATGTTGATTTTACTCCATATTGTGTTGCATTTAAGATTCTGCTTTTTAACCCTTTTTGCTTTTATCTTTATTGCTTATTTAGAAAGCCCTGTCTCTTTGCTTTAGATAACTATTGACTGCATACTGTCAGGGCCTGGAGGTTCAGCTGGTCGCTGATCAGCTGTTACACCCTCTCTCTCTCTCTGTCTCTCTCTCTCCCTCTTTCTCTCTCGCCTGGGCGGAACTCATTATGGGTTCACGCCCTTGGCCCACGCCCTCGGAGAAGGAGACACCTGGGCCTCATCAGCGTGATGACATTTAAGCCAGGGAGCAACGGCTGTTCTTCGCTGAATCGTTGTGTGAATTGCATTAGTGAAAATCGAGTGTCTTAGCCAGCGTTTTCCCTTGTCATTGTGTGTTTGGAATCTCACGAGTGTTTTTTGTGTGCAGACCCTCTGGATGGTTTTCCCTGGTGTTCCCTGAGTGGCGAGTGTTGGAGAGGATTCGTGTTTTGGATTGTGTGGAGAGAACGAGAACATTCACTTGGATTTTTCCCGGAGCCCTGCCCCCCTCACCGTTGTATATAGCACTACCCCGCACCTGTGTACATAGCACCGTCTCGCACCTTCTTGTATATACACCTATTGGACATTGTTAATAAATTCTTCTGTGTGCCTCAACTCTGGAGTCCTGCGTGTGAGTCCACCCTGGTCACTGTAACAGATCAAGTCTATATTGGGATTAGTACTGACATTGCTGAAATTAGAACTGAATAAAGTGGTGAAAGGTAAAAAGTGAGGCATTTATTATATGCTAATTTTAAACTACCATGTTGCTATAGCTACAGTTGTGGTAGGAAGTTTACATACACTCATCATGGACATGAATGTCATGGTAATTTTGTGCTTCTAATGTTTTCTTTGAATTGTTCTTTTTCCAGGGTTGATTGATTATATAGCATACATCTTTCCTTACTTTAAAACTTTGACACATTTATTTTAGATTTTCCACACAGCATCAAAAGTGTAGATACAGGCTAAAATGTGTCAAAATTTCAGAATCTTAACACAAATACTTCCTCTGAACGGAGTTCCACTGAGTATTTCCTTGGTCTTTTCTACATGCTAAACATCAACTTGCTGGTTGCAATGGTAGCAATTTTGTGTGCATTCTCCTTGTAGCATTGACTGCATCTGAAGCTAAATAACCAGACTGCTCTCCTCAGTGCATCTCCCCTGAGTCTACATAAAGAACATACTTTCAAGCCAATGCTGCCACATCTACTCCAACTTTTTCTGTCTGAAAAATTAAAGTTTTTAATTGAGTTAAATAACTCCACCCTACATTGTGCCTGTTCAATGTATGGGGCATAAGGGACTTAGGTTTCACTCTGTTATTTCAGAACTGCCAGGGTGTGCCCCTACCAATGTGGTTAACTATTATCACCCCCTCCCCACCTGAATATAATGATGCTAAACCGCACCACCAGCTGCAGATGTAGCCTGGAAAAGCCATACATTTTAGAATTTCAGATCACATGCCAGTTGATTATATAAGTAACATTCCAAAGAAAAGATCAAAATGACCTTGGCAGAAACTTGTGACAGGGATTTAAATAGTCTCTTTAAATGGTCTTACATTCCACAGAACTTTGTCCACACCACAATCAATGGTTGGTAAAAGTTAGAGTTATTATATACTATAATAACCCTAACTCCTTGTTTCTCCCTACATTAGAATAAATAAATAAATAAATAAATACATAAATACCGTAGCTCTAAACTGTATGTTTCACACTACCCTCAGTACCTAGCTCTCAGTAGGGCACAGAGTCTAGACTGCCTAAGCAGGTGGTCAAGGTTAGCTTTGTTTGACAGTCACTGAGAATCTGAAGTCTGTCAATCAGCACCAACATCAATGTGAGGAATCTTGTTGTGGTAGTGATTGATTTAGAGGTCTATCTCATCAAAGACCTCTGAGCGTTTTCTTCTCTTGGAGCCATGGGTTATAAACCATCACGAATCCCTTAAAATTGTTTTTCTCTGCACCATCAGATAGAGGGAGACTGGGGTTTTGTTTGCCATTACATTTTAATAAGATAGATGAGAGAGAGAGAGAGGGGAGAGTGTTTTCAGGGGGAAAATAAATAATCAGAGACCAAGCTGCTCCGGGCCATATTGTGAATGAATCAATTGACTATTAGCGCCTGAAGCCAGGCATGAAAATGCATCTGTCTTGAGCTAAGAGATATAAGGTCAGAGATGACATTGGAAAGATGTGTGCTCCAGTCAGATTTGTGGCGATACTGTTGTCATGTCTCTTCTGGCAGAGTGGAGCTTTTGTTCTTAATGGTGCCATACTTCAAAATGGACATAACTGTCAACCACCCACTACGACCATGACTGGCGATGTTTCACTGCTATTGCATCACATGGAAAATCGAGTCACAAGCATTTTGCTTGCATATCTGAATATGATATGACAATAACTGCATTCTTTCTGCAGCGAGTGCAGAATTTTAACTGTACATCATTATGTTTTATGCGTCGAGAATAAATTCAGAGACAATTAAAGTAGAGAGAAAATGAAAATGCCCAGACAGTAGGATTACTAGGAAAAAAAAAATATTGCAGGCTTACTATAATCTCTCTTGCCAAATACATTTTTGATTAGAACACAATTTTGTTAGGACAATGCTCATTGGAAATGTACTCAGGTAGAGAATGACCTCCCAAAAAGATTGATAGTATCAGTTATTTCAGCAAACATAGTTTATGTAAAAGTAGAAACTCTATAGTAACCATAATATAAGGAATGCAAAGTTGGGAGGCAGGACCATATTTTGTGTAGAGAGTCTGCTGTTTGTTTCCTGTAAAAAAAAAAAAAAAAAATTCATGTTTTTTTCAGTTGTCATGCCAATAAATGTTAAATCAAACTCATGTGCTGAGTTTTTTTCTGAACCAGAAGCCCGACTTAGTGGCATACATCCAGGACAGGTCTACAGGCTATCCCAGGGCCAACACAGAAGGACAAACCAGCTTTTACGCTTACAATCCTCACAGACCTTGTGAACTCATCACTGGGAACTTTTTTCTGCTTTTGATATGACTGTGTAAATATTAGACAATTTTAGCTATTTTATTGTTTTTTCTTTTATCGTTGTAATTTAAATATGTTTTGTCTGAAACAGGTTACTCTGTAAATGAGCCATCGAGTCTCAGTGGGACTATCTGTATAAATAAAGATTAAATAATAAATAAATAAATAACATCTACAACAATTTAGAATCACCAATTAACCTAAAATGCATGCCGCGTGGGACGAAACCTGGCGATAACCCATGGAGACACAGGTAGAACATGCAATCTCCACACAGAACTACTACTCCCGACAGATTCAGGAAAAAAAAAACCCAATTTGGAGTGATATGTAGGTCCAATATTCACTTTCCTTATTCCTTTCCATCCTTACGTTTTTGCTCTCAACAAACACCAGAATGATCTGGATCTCTGACAACTAAATTCTTCAATGCGTTCATGAATCATTCACCATGTTTGCCTGTCGGCTGTTTTGTGGAGGTTTTATAAAATGTTTTTTTTAAATGTTTCATTAAAATCATTCACATTTAAAAACATTTCTTCAGTATTCTGATGAAAATTCAGATGACATTTATTAGCCATTTAAACTCTCTAGGAACACTACAATCAAAACAAGACTATGTGAAAGACCTCCATGCATTGTTAACTCTATACTTGAGAAGAATAGAATGTTTGAGTTGTGCACACATAAATTCAGACATTGCAGAAGAGCTGGAAGAACCCCTGTTCAAACTTTGCATAAATCAATAAGACCCCCAACCAGTCATGGCAGATGGCTGCCCCTCCTTGAGGCAGGTTCTGCTGGAGGTTTCTTCCTTTTAAAAGGGAGTTTTTCATTCCCATTGTTACCAAGTGCTTGCTCAAGGGGGTTGTTTGGTTGTTGGGGTTTTCTCACTATTATTACAGGGTCTTGTGGCAGGACCAGATATGACAAGGGGTGTATGCAAATGCTTTATGTTAATTTTGTTCCCAACACACATCTTTCGCTGTTGTTATTCCTTGCTTGATTATCGGCCTGAATGCAAAGCTTGATTTGCTGTTTCACATGGTAAATATGTAGCAGGAATATTTCTGGGATGGAAAATTATGCAGTAAAAAAAGGACAGAAAAGCAGCGCAGAACTTCAAATGTATTTGACAGATGCCACACATTAAAACCATTGATTACCATTAATCATCACCGTGTCACCAGTAATTACTTCATTTATACCGGTAAGCCCTGGTCAGCCCACTAATGAAGGTTAATGTTTTCAGCAGCCATCATTGTGCTGCCTGCATTATAGTAGCAGCAATCACATCATCTCCATCAAAGACACCAGGTGTTCTAAGCTCTTCTCTGTAGCAGTGTCATTATGTCACAGGTTTCTCTGATCTCATGCAACAATGAGTGCTAGACCCGGCTGCAGCCACCTTTTTTGTAATGACACGTCTAAGCATTGCCCAGTGACATGGGGAAAAAAAAAGAAAGAGAAAGGTTTTGACGTAAATGCTATCAAAGAATTTTCTGTAGGAATACAAAAGATGTTTTTTTACATTTTACTCCTAGTATTGAAACCCTAGAGTTAATCCTGCAGTAAGACTCGAGGGGACGGGGCTGTGTTGCACAAACCCACTTCAAAGCTAGTATGAAGCATATTGCAGATGTGCGTTGACCAAAAATATATATAACATCTTATTGTAAAACGTATAGTTTGTTTTGGCCAGAGCAGCTCTACACCATAATATGTAATTGTCATTTCTCACTCGAGGCTAAAATATCCATGCAACTTAATCCTGGTTTGTTTACAGACATAAATTTGACTTTATTTACCTGATCATTGCAGTCCTTCTTATTTTTATTAGATGCATGAATATCACCTATTCAGAGCCAAAGGCTCATGATATTAAAGAAGGATAAGCTACAGCTACAGCGTACTTAAAAAGATATCCTGGCCTGTTATGCATTTTAGTTGTATATAATTTTCCATCCATCTGATCACATAATGTTAACAAAAACACTGAAATATAAAGAACCATGTATGTTATAAGTATACCCATTGTGTTTTAAATAGACTTTAAAACACACTGGCTTGTATTTCACATGAGCCGAATGTAACAGTCTTACAACTTTTCTGCTTAAAAGCCAAAAGTGACATCAGTATTGTCTTTCCATTTCAGTTCAAACCTCGAGACATGCCATTCACAATGCGCTAACATAAAAATGCATCACATCCTGAGATCTGTTTGGAAGATGCAAATTTTTAAGAATTTGTCTTTGATAGACATCAGACAGAGGCACTTGGTACTTCTGAACAAGTGGCAGATCATGTAATTGGTGACTGCATTGGGAAATATATTGTAAAGCACTGTTTCCCTGTCGACCCAATCACATTATGATCACACTAAGAATGAACCCAAGTTTTCAAGAATTTCTATGGCTTGCCCACTGGCCATTTCCTGTTTACATGTTTTTGTTATCTATAACAAGTGAAGCATTTATCAACAGACACAGCCCATCGGCATGTCTGGGTGGCTGAGGGGGTAGATAAAGCCACGTCGTGCCCTCCCGACAGAAAGCAAGAATAGAGGAATAGGCACATCCTGTTTGATCTCTGAGGAGGGAGGATGCCTCACACTGTTGGCTATAGTTCTGCATACTGAGTGTGATAAGAGCCTAGTGTGAGTCTCTGTATTGTACACAGACGAGTGGCTTACCACAGACTGAATTCAAAAGTTAAAGTTTGACCTTTACAAGCCTTTGAAAGCGCAAACAAGCACCAGTATTTTCTGACTGAAATTACAACAGTCTAAAACCCATATACAGATACTGAAAATGTTTTACATTTGATCACTTTAATTCTATAACATTATGCCATGCTATATTTTAAAGTTTTATTAGGAGCCTGGAAAGGCATCTGGAACAACATTTAGATCATAACTTCAGACGTTAAAATACTCACTTATGTCTTTTAGATAATGAAAGTGTTTCATATAGGTTATTTGCTCCTCTAGGAAGTATGACCACTACAAGCTATTCAGATTTCAATTAATGTTTAATTTATGAATATATAGTATAATGCAATGTTTTTCTATTCTGGTGTGCATTTACTGCACTGGCAGTATGTGGCAACAGCTTTATTTTTCAGTATGACAATCAGATTTCCCCAAACCATGACAGAACCTCTACTGTGTTTTACAGATAGCTGTAGACACTAACTGTTGTACACTCACTCCCTCTCCTGACCTCCTGTCTACATACTGTCAACATTTTGAATCGAAAATACATACCATTTACATTTGTATTCGTCAATCCATAGGACCTATTGCCACTGATTTTCAATCCAGTTCTTGTGTAATTTGACATACCTCAGCCTTTTCTGCCTGTTTCCCTTCCTTAGGAATAACCTCTTGGCAGTCATTCTTCCACGAGACCATTTCTGATGAGACTCTAGCGAACAGTAGATGAATCAAATGAAGGCCCACATGCATTTCTTAGGTCCCATGTTAGATCTTTGGATCCCCCCCCCCCATTTCTGCTGTAGATAGAGTTTTACACCCGCCACATCTTCTTGTGTCCTCCACTTGTCCAGTTTCCTCAAATTTTTTAAGGGCACATTGCACACTCTTCTGAGATATGCCAAGCATTCTGCTAATAGGTCACTTCATTGGTGGAAAAGTAGTATTATGTGTCTGTCCAACATGTTTTATATATTCCACAGGTGATACTTTTTGCTTTTTCATAGATTCAGCTAAGGACATTGGAACAAGTTATGTGTTTTGCATCAGGAACAAAGTGCCTAATGACACAATTTAAAATGGCTCTTTGCTAAGTTGTCTGTCCTGTGTAGATATAATCTGGTTCATCCCTTAAGATAAGTGCCTTCCGAATGATTCACAGGCAGTGTTAATTGGCTTAACAAAAAAAAAAAAAACAAACCCAAAAAACCTTTCCTCTGAAAATGGTCTGGTACAAGGACTGGACTGAAAATGGGTGAAAAAGTAGCCAGTGTCCAAAGAAACACTTTAAAACACCTTCAGAAAACCTGGAAAACTACTGGTGTACTACTTTAAAATATTACAAAAGTCTGAAAAAAAGAGGGGTGGCTCAAGACTTTTGCACAACACTGTATGACAGCTAGATAAAGACAGATATAGATAAAGCACACACGTCAAGATCTGCCTCCATCACACGCTGATGATGATGGAACATGTCTTTGAATGAAGTAAATGAAGAAGTCATTTTTTTTTCACTCTTAGCCCTGTCTCTTCGTTGTGCCATATTGCTCCTAAAGCTGCAATAAGTGCCCCTTCATTGATAAATGAAAAAATTTAAACAGCTCTATTGCCTTTTGTTTTCATTACTCGGTGCATACCCTAGCTGCTGAAGTTATTTCAAATGACACAGTTTTGTCATTAGCCTCCAGTAAACCAACACAGTTGTCTGAATTTACAATGCAGTCCATGGTGATGATGGCATTCTAATTTGTGCAACTGTTTTCTTGCCAAGAGAGCTGCAAATAAGGTAAAATGCCTTGAGTTCTAACTCAAGTGAATTGAAAAACCTTATGCCCCGATTTTGCTTCTTTTGCTCATAAACACCCATTCCCCCTACCAATTGTTAAAAACACTTATTTTAACAATGAATGGCAGAGCAGTGCATCTGTGGTAAAACTGTCTGGATTATTTGGTGTCAGCAGCAGTGTTCTTTGTACTGAAGGGGACTGGCGGGTTTTTTTTTTGTCTTAATTAAATAACAGCCACAGTTTTAGGGGACTCTTAAGTTTTATGATCCATGGATTTATGAAGGCAGACGCCCAAATGTCTATAGTGCACTATATGAGCAATGCAGTCTTGGCAGCAAAACACATGAAAAACAGCTGAACTACAATAAGAGCTGACAGGCCTAGAGGAAACAAATTATAAGAGCACCTGACACCTACGGATGGGTGACAAATTAAAGGAAACATGTATCACTTCGACTCCTGCAGTGAGAAGTACATGTCTTTGGCATAGTTTGATCCGTTTGCTGACTGATCACCTATAATGAAACATTTGTATCTTCATTGGAGTGGTTTATTTCAGAATGGTTAATCCATAAGTAATAAAAAAAATATTGTTAGCCTATGTCAGTCACCATTTCTCAAACTAAATGAACAGGAGAAAGGATTTTGGACCAACAGCATATTCCACCACCACCATATAAACTGTAAATGAGTGTATGAGTTTTGGGATGCCTTATGGAACCAGTGCCACTGTACCAGAACCTTAATAAGACACTTTATCAGGGTTTTAGTTTTGTTCCCATAAATTTATCAGTTGTCTGTATTTGGCTGTCCAATATCTTTATGAATATTAAAGGTTATCCATATTATTAAGTTTAATATTCCCAGACTCTTGACACTCAGAGCTCTCTACCACATACTGTAATATATTTAATTTCACCTATATACGTTTAATTCAAATTTTACCATGCTCGGAGGTGCGATTTAATCATCAGATTTTTTTTTTTACATAATTAATATCACTGACTTCTCCAAAATCAATAGGAGAAATCTCCTAATGTCAAAACCTTGTCATAAAACTTTAATGACTATCATCAGTCATTCTTTATCTACTGATAAGCTATTTATCATAGACTCCGTTAATATTATTGTTCTGGAAATTACCAGCCAGTACTTCAGATGTGCCAGTGAACTCGGATGGAATAAAACCTCAAGAATCGACCTGTTTAGAGCAGGAAATCATGCTGCCATAACAAATGTTGTTTTCAAATTAAACAGGCATAAATGATGACATGTGGGCCAAAGCACACCGTTATTATATTTAACTGGCACTTACCCTGCAAATACTGTTAGACCACCACCAGTGTATTTTCATACCACAGAGTATAATTAAAAGTTTTTCAGAAGTGCAAATCTGGCAGAGCAGCAACAAAAAAAGCCCCTGGGCGAGGCTGGAGGCACCTCATTATTGGACGGAAAGCAAGATGCCAAGGGCCAGACAGATTGCTGCCAGTAAAAACAAAGAACAGGTCATTTATTAAACAATGGCTACTTTTACTCAAAGCTTCCAGGCATCAACAAACCATCCACTAAGTTTTAGCAATGCTGGGGTCTTTGACACCTCAGTTTATTGCTTGCCTTCTAATCACTGATGTAAAGAGGTTTTCATTAACACAAATACACTGTAGGTATTATAGAGTATGCCTCTTCTTCTTAGCTTCACTTTATTTGTTGATTTATCCATTCTGGTATTCTGTAAATATGAAATGACTGGATGATTTAATTCAGACTTGATAAAAGGATTAGCAAACACCGGTAAAACAGGAAACATTAGTTAAATTTGAATGCTTTGTAGTGTCAACAATAAATTCATTCTCTTCTGCTCTGCTCCAATGTGTTGAGGACAGTGAGGAAGAAGATATATTAGACGAACAGTCACTTAAAATAACAAGCACTGCTGAGGTCAAAACTGTTATAAAGGGTATGCACAAAGTCTGGCAGAAAAAAAACATTGGGACTTTTTAAAGGAAGGCACCTTTAAAAAGTCACGTTGGCAGGAACTGGAAGGAAGAAAGAGTTATAACTTGCCTCAGGTTAGGAAAAATTGAGCTCGAGCATACATTTCACACAATAGTATGCCTGTAGCTGAGATGTCTGCTCATTGCAATCAACCAGAAACAGACATGTAGCGTATTGCTTGAATGCAAAACAAAGAGTGAGGAGTGAAGAGATCTAGTGATAATGAAAGAAGAAAAACTTGACTTTCCTTTGGGAGTTCAAAAGCAAAAGCTTCACAGCTTTAATACTAAAAGCTGTAGTTAAATACAATATGTGTTATAAACGTTTTTCTTCCTTATGATGCATGAAAGGTCCATCATGTTGTCATAGCATCACACATGAATCACCAGTGCAGTTTATTTTACTTCAGTTATTTATATGCACAAAATCAAACTATTATGTATTGTAAAACAGGTTCATAAAATGAGTCTGCTGTAACTGCTGATTGGTCAAATGCAATAATGTCACTATCTGCCACACAGTCTGATCTTTGATGATTGGAAGGAAGAAATCCATGTTCCACAATCTCACAGTGAGGCACTGAGAGGCCAGTTTTGATGTATATTTAAATGACCAGATGTGATTCTAACTTGCCTCAGGTTAGAAAAAATTGAGCTCAAGCATACACTTCACACAATAGTATGCCTCTAGCTGAGATGTCTGTTCACTGCAATCAACCAGAAACATTCAGACATGTTGCTTGAGTGCAAAATATATCACGAGGAGTGAAGAGATCTGATGATACTGGGAGAAGAAAACCTTGACTTTACTTTAGGGTGTTCATTGGCAAAACTCGGCTCTAGTTTGAAGACGTGAGTCGACATCCATGTCAGTTTTAATGATGTATCAGAAATTCTTTGCAAACCTTGGTCAATCTGTCTTAGAGCCACCATTATTTGGAAACAGGTTGCCTCCCACTAGGAGATTTGTCCAATCACATCACAGTCCAAAGTTGTTCACTCCAACTACTTGTACCCAAGCACTGAACATAGATAAATTTAGTGAAGCCACCATTTTTACTCCAATTTAACCAGTATTTCTTCATCATGTTGACAAATATAACTGCAGCGTGTTTGATTTATCATCATTTGTTGGGGGAAAATATCAGTAGCAAATGTCACAGCAATCTATATCACATTTTAAAGAGTCTGGGGTCAGAGGATCAACATTGATTATTTTAGTTGATTCCAAACTTTTTCTGGCATGCCCACTTTCAGAGGTTTAACAAATTCACTCCCTCCACAATGTTTATAAATCAGTAATCAATAGCTTATTTACAGTGACCTAAGGAGAACTTTAGTGTAATAAATTCAAGCATGATAGCATCAGCAGCTCCTGTCTTTTCTTATTTAAACTTTCAGCTTTTTTTACACTCCATATTTTCCCCTGATCATCCAACATTTACAGTTTGACTAATAAAAACATCCAATTTTCTATGATTAAACAATCACTGACGGTTTTGTAGTGCTACAACACAGATGGCTATTTAGGAACATCTTGAGGAGAAACAGTGATGGAGATTGTTTTTACAACATTAAAGCAGCCTTCTCTGTCCAACCTAAACAAAATCAAAAACTCTATATTATCAACATAACATCTCCCACTGGAAATACAATTTCAAGGTCTATTTGATACATGAAAAGGAAATGATGCATTCAAAATTTTGGAAAAAAAAATCTACTGTAGCTGTTTTCAGAAGGAATCTTTGATAATCCAAGAACAGTAGAAAACACAGGATGAAACATACAGCGCTGGAAAACTGTTCTTACAAACAGATTTCTGACTTCAAACAGACATAATTAGTGTTCTGTTCACTTAAAGGGGGTCACTGGTGCAGTGACATTTTTATTCTACTGCCTGTACACAGCTCGAGCAAAAATAATGGCTATATCAGAAACAGGTTACTCACAGATTAGAATTTTTTGTGTATTTGTTTCTTTACATGGCACCTGGCACCTATACTATAAAAGAAATTTAGCATCCTCAGGATATTGTTAATTAACTTTCACACTAATTGTTATTAGCTCAGCTCAGGTTTTACAATTGTGGCCCCTGACTGTTTTCAGGTAAAAGAGGTCATGATGGACTATAGCAAACATAGCGAGGTCTAGATGAGTTTAGCCACACCTTTCCTACAAGTGGAAAAAATTTAGGTCTTATAAGGAACAAGTATAGCAGGCAATGATTATAATTGCCAGTTTTACACTGAAACCCTGGCAGTGTAAAGTTGGCTTACTTACAGATCTTCTACAGTAAATACAAGAACTTGTGCTTTAATCAGTCTCTTTTGTACGAATGTAATACTGCAAAAAGACCCATAAAAGCCACATGGCAGTTTCTTCAGGAAAAGTCAAAGGGAAATGAGGAACTCTTCTTCAGTGCTTTTATAAATAGAAGTCGTGAGATTTACAAGCATGATAAAATGTTGTGTTTAGAGATGCTGAAAAATAACTACGATTAATGGTAAACGTGAAGTCTACAGTGGCTTGCAAAAGTATTCGGCCCCCTTGAACTTTTCCACATTTTGTCACATTACAGCCACAAACATGAATCAATTTTATTGGAATTCCACGTGAAAGACCAATACAAAGTGGTGTACACATGAGAAGTGGAACGAAAATCATACATGATTCCAAACATTTTTTACAAATAAATAACTGCAAAGTGGGG